>CM035787.1:51873680-52016180 GCA_020466265.1 Siphamia tubifer
GAATCCTTGACCTTGGCTGCTTATCTCAGATTTTTCCCAGAGGCGTGGAAGGAAAAACATAGTTTCCAAGTCAGAGCCAGAGGAGGTGATCCGATTCCTACGCTGAGCCTGCCTCCACATGTCGCAGAACCAGCCCACTGTTAATATCTGTGTGTGTGTGTGTGTGTGTGTGAGAGAGATAAAGTGTCCTCGTATAGGACGTGTGTGCGTGTACTTGTATTACTATCTTTATGGGGACATTGATATGTTTATAAAGACACACCATGGGGACCAAAATTCAGGTCCCCACGAGGGTTACATAGAAATGCAAGTCAAGTATGCAAATTTATGCAAATGATGTCTCCTATAAACACATTAATTTGTTTTTACCTGGAAGTACCTATAACGCATGAGGGACACAGGCACTATAACTTTGTCATATGTATATATATATATATATATATATATATATATATATATATATATATATATACATTTTTATTTTTAGAAAAATGTGTTTAATCTTATTTTTTCCATTTATTTTATTTTTTCATTTATTAATTATTTTTTTTATTGAACTTAATTGAATGATTTTATTTATTTATTTTTTCATATATTTTTTGGTCTTTTTTAAAGAGGTGTTTACACTCACTACCCAATGGCTAATTTACCTACAACTGATGATTATTAACTTGGTCCTCATGAGAAATGGAAACCTGTGTATGTGTGTGTGTGTGTGTATGTGTTTGTGTGTGTGTGTGTGTGTGTGTCCATGAACCTTTAGGGAAGTAGTAGAATACTTGGTTAGCTTGAAGTAACAATGAAACCATACACTCATTCACACACACACACACACATATTTGTGCAGGTAAAAAGCCCAGGTGAGTCAGTCCAAACACAATCAGATTAGAAGTGTAAACCAGAAGACAGACTAAACAGAGTGTGTCTTCTCTCTGTCACCTCATGTTGTTCATATGAGTCATTTACCAGTGGATTCAACTGCTGCACATGAAGCTCTGAAACTTTACACTGTGGAGTTTGGAGTGAGATGTTCAGATTTATTTTATACAATCTGTCAGTACATTAGAGAAATTAAAATTATTGCTTTAGTCTGACTAATATTGACATTTTAGAAGCCTTCTTATTCACCTTGGTCGGACTGTAACACTTCAGACATTAAATGTGTTAAATCTTTCATACTTTAATCAGATAAATCATAAAACAAATGACTTTAGTGTTGGTTAGTTCATGTTTTTAATATATATGATGGTGTGTTATTCCACATATATACTGGTTTATGTACATGTATACAATGGATTAGTAAATATTACACTAAAAAGAAACTGTAAAGTGAAAAATAGTTCAACAAACTGATGATTTTTTTTTAAACATTTACCCTGATTTAACAACGAGAAGCTAATGATTCTTTCCCAGATGTAAGATACGAGCAGCCATGTGAAGCATCCATACATCTGATGTGAGACAGGTTAACGATTGGCAACTCTACTAGGGGAACTGATAACTCTACTGTGAAATATATATATATATCAGGGGGGTGGGGGGTGGGTCATCTCTCCCTCTGGTTTTGGACATTACCATTAGGACCCTCCCGTCTAAGGGTCTTTGTGATGGCGTGAACACAAACTGCCTGAAAGACGAACTTGACATACACATATTCAAGGGGGTAAATATTTGCCAGTCCAGATCAGCAGAGGACAAGTGCATTGTGGGAGCTTCTTTACCATTAATTGGAGAAACTAAAAACAGGGTCAGAGAGGGGTACCAGAGGTACCGGGGGTACGGGGAGGTCGGCCGATGGGAGTTGGGTCTGGATGGTTTGTCACCCTCTCATTCCCCATGTGGTCGGACGTCCCCATGTGGTCCCTTTGCAGTTTGTTTACATGCTGTTACCTCAGGGTTAGTAAGACAAGTTTTGACCTTGAATAAAACACCATGTGTCATTGTGTGTATATGCAGCGTACACACGGCCCAGAAAATGGATCTTTATCCATTTTCCACTTCCTGATTTGAAAACAATAATCTAATGGCCTCCACACACAGACCCTGAACATCCAAGGACAGCTCTTTTTTTCTGTGGGGAAAAAAAACACCCTGTAAATACAAATAATAAATAATAAAATACAATAACTGCAGCACCTGCCATGTGACTATTGGCCACACGTATATTTTGATGTTCAAACAGTATATTGTGCAGCTGTAGATGATGTCATGTGGTCCAGTACTTTAGGGCATTCGTCCTCCACAAACTAAACCAAAGTGCTGAAGCCCAGAGTGAGTCATGCAGAGGTTTGTATTCACACCTGGAACAAAGTGAATGTTAAATGGACCTGAGTCACCGCCTGTGTGACAGCAACAACAAAAAGCCAAAGTGACTTCTGTCCTAATGTTGTGTCCGTGTAACGGAACGGGTGGTAGATGGACCCAAGATGCAAGACTCTGAGGCTCCAGGTGCGTTTTACAGTTTTTATTAAACAATGAGTGAGCACGGATGAGGCTCCTCCCAGTCTGTCCGTACGGAACACCACGAGCCGCAGTGAAACCAGGAAGAAAGATGGTCAGGCAGGCAGGGTTCGTAGACAGACAACCGATGACAGAATAAGGGAGATCCAACACACCGTTATCCAGGTCTGTAGCAGGGTCACGCCGAGGGTCCGAGGTCCGATGAGGCACTGAGGGGAGGCAAGGCAAAACTCCCGGGTCCAAAAACAGGCTTAGGGTCAGTACACAAAAAATCCACACAATGACAGACAAGGGGCAGGCAGAGATCAGTATCCGAAAACCAAAACAAGAAGTCAAAAGCCAAGAAACCAGTGGTAATTGTACAATTGCTCATAAGTCGCATAACGCAGACAGATTTGCACCAGACAAACACACAGATTGTTTATTTATACCCTTCTGACAGCTGTCACCAATGATGTGAAAGTTAATGAAGGCGGGAAAAACACTGGTGACAGGAAGTAAAGCAGGAAACGTGAACATGAACCCACATAACAAAATAAAAAGCCCTAAACACCAACAACGACAGAAACTGTAGAAAGACTTACAACAACTAGACATAAACATGACACCAGATGTAAGATCCATGACAGTCCGTGTGTGAAGGCAGTCGCTCACACACCTTCACAGCTCCCAGCGGAAATGCCTTTCTCCACCCTCAACTCTCCACCTGTCACATACCTGACAGCCATAACAATGAGTCGGTGTTTTTTACGCTCACCTGGGCATGACCCAACCTGACACATTAGGCTAAAATAAGTGCATTTACTTAACCATAATACGTAGTGTACTGAGTAAAGGTCTTTCAGCACCATTTTCCCAGGAAGCTTCAGATCAGCTGATTTAAATCCAGGTTAAACACTCACCCGTTCTCAGCTTCATTTGAATAGAGTTTTTAATTCATCAGGTCTTTTAAGCTTAAGGTTGTTTACTACAGAGTGTCCCCATAAGCCTCCATACATAGGAAACATAATACTTTCTGAACATATATGGTTGTAACATGTCATTTCCTTATATTTCAGATAACCCAAAGAATGCATTTGAATAAAGAGCAACTGATTGAAATATCAGTCAATTAAACTTTATTCATAAAGCACTTGTCATCCATGGTGCATGGAACACAAAGTGTATTACATCAGTAACCATTATCCTGCAACTGTACGAACAAGTCAAAAGATTTACAGAGTTAAAAAGAATAAATAAATAAATAAATAAATAATAGCAATACAATAAAAGCAAATACATAAAGTAGCAGAATGGAATAATGTTAAGAGTAAAATGTTAATAAAAGCTAAGTTAAAATGTAGATTTTAGGTTTACCCTTAAAAATATAAACACTCGCAGTGGACCTCAGGTCCTCAGGTCGACTGTTCCATAGTTTGAGGAAATAAAAAGTGAATGAGGCCTCACCATGTGTTTTAGTGCAAACTCTAGGGACAATTAAAAGCTTTTACCACCAAGGACCTGCAGGTCTGAGAGGGCTCATATGTTAAAAGTAGATGTGATAAATACACAAGGTTAGAACCATTAAGACTCTTAAAAAAATAACAATAAAAACACTTTTAGATCAATCCTGAAGCTGACGGAAGCACTGGTGTGACATGTTGTCTCTTTTTTGTCATCGCCTCTCAACTCATCAAATATTTTTTTGATTAGTAATTTATTAATCTCACCCATATTATTGTATAAATGATATTATTGTAATCACCTTGTGTGTGTGTGTGTGTGTGTGTGTGTGTGTGTGTGTGTGTGTGTGTGTGTCTGCAGAGACATATGCTATAACTCAACAAATATTCAGAGAATGCCTTATCTCACCCATTCTTGAATTAGAGCCAATAATGTGATTTTGACCTTTCCACTAAATGCTACCATGACCTTTTGCAATATTGATAATTTCATTACATGTATATATGTGTCAGTGTGTGTAATATTATGATAATATATCCATTATTGATTAAGTTATAGCATGATATGACTCTGCAGACACACACACACACACACACACACAGTGATTATAATAATAATAATTATTATTATGGATTGGATTTACATTGCATGTTTTGGCCACCCAAAGCACTTTACATTAGTGATTCATTCACTCTCACATGCTCACTCTGGTGGTGGTAAACTACATATGTATCAACAGTCGTCCTGGGACAGTCTGATAGTCTGTCTCTTCAATCACCAACAAACATTCAAACACCAGTGACACCAGAGGCAAGGAAGGTGAAGTGTCTTTGCTCAAGGATTGATGAGGACAGAGCAGGATTCAAACCACCAACCCTTCGGCTAATGGTCGACCTGCTCTACCACCTGAGCCCTGGCCGCCCACCCAAAGCGCTTTACAATTCCTCACCCATTCACACACAAACGTATACACTAGTAAATGAACATTAACACCCCCCACCACCACAAACCCTGCACCTAAAATAGTCCAGTACCCATAATGCACTGCTGCTGCCTGGCACTAATTATCACTCTGTAGAGATGATTCTAACAGAGCTTTTAACTCTAGTGTTGGAGCTGCTTTACTGTCCATACAGCTGTAAATACACTCTGTTAAAAATAGATTTTTTTTTTTTTTACAGTGCACATCATTTATTTTATGAGCATTTTAATGGACGATAAAAAAAACAGATGTGACAAGTGTTCTACTAATGTGAACCACTGGGTTCTAAAGAGTTCCTCATCCTTTGCCTTTAGTGTAAAACATTACAGCAGTGACACACACACACACACACACACACACACACACACACACACAAACGTTTTGATGTCACATGAGGACCAAGTTTGAGTAGGTATAGTGAGTGTAAAACACATCGCTTTTATATATATATATGTATATATATATATATATATATATATATATATATATATATGTATATATATACATACATATATATATATATATATATGTATATATATATATATATATATATATATATATATATATGTATGTATATATATATATATATATATATATATATATATATATATATGTACATATATATATATATATACATACTGTATATGTATATATATATATATATATATATACACACACACACACACAGTAGTACCTCTACTTACGTAAGGCTAAAGACTAACCCAAGTAACGAAAAACCTCAATTTTTCTATTTACAAAAGGAAACGGAAACCCCAGAGACATAAATACAGTACTGTATGTACATTACTATACGTAACTATGTAAATACATCACGTACGTACTGTACGTATCATCCCATTAGCTATGAGGGAGCTACCCATAATGCTTTTGGTGACCTTTGACCTTCATTCATCACAGAGTTACTGTTATTTGGTGAGTTTTTCCCAGTGTGTTTATTTAAACTTTATTACAGTTCGTATTCATTATTCATCAGGAGCCAAAAGAAAGTGATTCCTGGTGCAAATGAAAAGAAGAAGCGTCTGCGTTATTAATAGAAGTGAAACAGGAGATGATAAAAAAATATGAAAGTGACACGAGGTTCAGTGATATCGCAAAGGAATATCAGTACGATATTGAAGCAGGAGGATGCATTAAAAGCAGCGACCTCTTCCAAAGGCATCTGTGTGATATGGAAAAAGAGGTCAGAGGTCATCACTGAAGAGGACATTAACGAGTTGGTCGAGGAGCAGCGAGAAGAACTGTCACTGAGGAGCTGAAGGAGGTGCAACGATCGACAAAGTATGAGGAATTAAATGAACAGAACGTAGAGGAGGAGGAGGCAGACATTCCATCAGCACCAATAAAAGACATGCTGATGAAACGTCATCAACTTTCCAAATTTGCGGGAAAAAAAATGTTTATGAGTCGTGCTATCGCCCACTTTGTCGACGTATGTCTTGTGCATTTTAAAAAGATTATGAAAAGTGGTCAAAGTCAATCGTCTTTGGATCAATATTTGACCAAACGTCCATCAACAAATATTGTTGATGGTGAAAGTGACAATTAAAACAAACACAATGGTATGAAAATGACCCACATGTGTGGTATGAAAATGACCCACATGTCTGGTTCATTTAATGGTTTAGTGTTTAATGTTCAGTCAGTGAAGACACATTTACCCACTGACACTAATACATTACACCTAAAATATACATATTATTTTAACACAGATTTCATACAAATTAAATTATATTAGATAAACTTTATTGTCTGCCACAAGTGACAGAAATGTATCTTTGACAGACACATAGACACAAACATTAAAAAACATTTAAAACAAGAACACTTATATTGCTTTATATTAAACCCTCATGGGGACCTGAATTTTGGTCCCAAAGGTGACTGTGTGAACATATCAATGTCCCCACAAACATAGGAATACAAGCTTCACACACAGATACACACACACACACACACACACACACACACACACACACACACACATACTCATTTTCATGTCTCATAAGGACCAAGATTGTAAACAAGTAGCCACTGGGTAGTGAGTGTTTTTAAAAACATGAAAAATAACTAAAAAAAATCAATGAATAAATAAAAAAATAACCATTTAAAAATAAAATAAAGAACAATAAAGAAAGAAATAAAACAAAAGAAAAGAAAAGGAAAAAGAATCTACTAAAAAATTACATAAAAATGTTTTTTTAAGGAAACATCTTCAAACATTGTCACTTTGTATGTTTCATTTTGTACCAGTTTCCTACATGCTTTATAGAGACTTCAAGAAAAAAAAGAATTAATGTATTTATATAGGGCCACATAATTTCTATTTTACTAGTGGGGACCTTTACTTATATTTAACCCTCGTGGGGACCTGAGTTTTGGTCCCCATAGTGTCAAAGGTCCTCATGGTGTGACTGTGTAAACATATTAATGTCCCCATAAAGATAGGAATTCAAACACACACACACACACACACACATTCACGCGGTCGGCGCGTGCGTGTGTGCGCGCGCGCTGCAGAGGGTGGAGTCCGTAGACAGGCACTATTTTCCCACCCTGGGGCATCAGATGTTGACTTGATGCTCCAGGAAGGATCCGGGGTTTCTTGTGAATTTGTCTTCCACTGCGGGTGTGTCTTCTGTCGTATCATGTAAAACCTCTCGTTGACATCCGGACTTCTGTTCCTGTCTTCAGAAGTCCTCGTGCGGCAGGTATGGAGCCTCCGCTGTGCGTCCAGTCCTCACCGAGAACCGCGCGTAAAAGCGAGTGGCTCCGGAGCGCGCTGGCCCACCACCACTGCCCGGACCCCGGCGCGGAGAATGAAATCGTGGTGTTGGCCACTGGGGTAGACCAGTACCTGCAGGAGGTCTTCCACCACCTGGCCTACCCCAACCGGGACGACACGGTGTCTGCCGCGGACTTCACCGCCCTGTGCGCCGTGCTGGGTCTGACCGGGCTCGGGGACCGGAGGAACAAAGATGGAGACAAACGGGAAGAAGAAGAAGAAGATGAGTTTGAGGACGTGTGTTCGGGGCTGCCCCCTCAGCTGACTTTTAAAGACTTCCACTCCAGGCTTTGTGCGTATTTCCGCGTGCGCACCGCGCGTAAAAGCACCAGTGGTCAGTGCGCGTGGCGCCTGCCCGTGACTGAAGACACCGAGCTGGTGGAGAAACGCATCCGGCTCCGGTGGCCGCGGGTCCGGAGGAGAAAGTGCGTCAGTTTTGATCTGACCAGGGATCAGATTGGACCTGGAAACAAATCATTAAAGGGTCGGACTGCAGAGGACAGAGAGACAGGTACTGGGGACAAATGTCTCCAATTGAAAGCAACGCATCATAGACAGACAGACAGACAGACAGATAAAATAAATGTTGAATATAAGCAACTAAAAAAAGTCAAACGTGAACAAAATGAACAATAAAGCAAAACAAGTAATTGAAAAATGGACAAGAATGACATAAAATAAAAAATGTCTCGAATATAAAGTAAAAAGTAAAAGTATTTTTATTTGTCATTTTACACTGTACACAGTAAATTTTGCAGTGTTAAATCAACACTTAGAGAGTTTATTTAACTACTTCTAGAGTGTATTTGGTCCCATTGTCTCCAAATTAACACTGCAAAATCTACAGTGTACAATGAAATAAACCTGAATGTTCAGAATAATTAAATATAATCAACTGATATTTTCTTATTAAGGTGAACTATTGTGGATATAAGTGAACACAAATGAAAAACAGATAAGGTTCAACTTAGTGGAATTAAGTCAATAAATGCTGAGAATGATATTGTTCTGTTATTTCTATTGTTTCAAATAAAGATGATTAAAAAAATAAACTTAACTGATGTAGTAGATGATGAAATATAATTTCATATCACTCCAAATAAGCACCAATATCTAAAAAAAATTACAATCACAAAACAGTCATTTTATTTAACTGTGGTTCAGTTGGTAGAGCGGAGGTTCTGTCTGTCCACATGTCCAAGTGTCCTTTGACAAAGACACTGAACCCAGTCTCTCAGTAGGACTGACAGAACATTAGAATACTATACTATATTTTAATAAGCATCTACACAGTAAATTTTGCAGTGTTAAATCAACACTTAGAGAGTTTATTTAACTTCTTAGAGTGTATTTGGTCCCATTTTCTCCAAATTAACACTGCAAAATTTACTGTGTACATTTTAAGTTCTGGAAAATAGTTTTTAAGTTTCATCAACTATAGTAAATAATTGAAGTAATCGATTGTCTTCTTCAGGTTTATAGTGTTTTATGCCGTTATGTAAACCTTGTAAGGAGCAGTGGGCTCACCTGGCTGGAGGATTTTACCCTAACAAACATATTTTTGGGTTCAAAAATATGTTCAAAATGGATCAAAACAAGTCAAAAATTTACAAATGGAACAAAAATGCACAAACATAAGAAGCAAAATCAATGAAAAAATGAATAAAAACTGAACAAAAATGTAAAAAGAAATTATGAAAAATAACAAAATGAGACAAAAAGAGGCAATAAAATGGAGAAAAGTGAAGCCAAATAAGTATCACAGTGATTACATTTATAATATTATGTATTAATTTGTTACTATAGACATAGCTAATAGGAGAAAAATGGCTAACACTTTATAATACGCACACACAATCCTCTACGTATTAACCATTTGTTACCCATGTGTAAATGGTTTGTTTGTGATGTATTAACATTTTGTTTCCTATTTGTTAATGTTTATTAATGTATTGCTTCTGCACAATTAATCATAAAGTATTTGTTCACATGTCTACAAATGGTTTGTTCATAGAAAAGAAGAACAAATGCTTTGTTTAGGATAAATTGTGTATGAATAAACTGTTAACAAATAGGTAATAAATGGTTAATACATAGTGAATTGTCTGTAGGTATTATAAAGTGTTACAGAAAAATGGTATATTTATTAATAAAAGTTAATAAAATTAGGAAAAAATAGCAAAATTAACAGTCATAGGCATTAGAAGGAGTGAAAACAATAAATAAACAGCAAATTTGGTGAAAAAAAAACAAACAAAATGACACAAATTTCACAAAAAATTTACAAAAAAAGGCAAAACACCCCCACACAATCAAAAGTGCAGTGGAATGTGTTTAGTGTTAAGAGCAGCTACTCCAGAGGCCATGAAAGATTATTTTTTGTAGATTACACTTGCAATCAGTGTTTCCCAAACTCAGAGTTGTGGCCCAAAAAGGGTCATGGAACTGTTTTTATTGGGTCAAACCGTTTACAACAATAATCTGTTTTAGGAATTCATGTCATTCATTCATTTAATTACAGTAAATAAAAATGAAATGTAAAGAACAAACCTTAGTTAAAGATGGAAATGTAACAAAAAAAACAACCAAACATAAAGTTAGCTAGCACCTAACATTAGCTCTCCTCGCTTTGACTGTTCATCTCAGAGCTAGCGGCTAACATTAGCTCTCCTTGCTTTGACTGTTCATCTCAGAGCTAGCTGCTAACATTAGCTCTCCTTGCTTTGACTGTTCATCTCAGAGCTAGCTGCTAACATTAGCTCTCCTTGCTTTGACTTTTGATCTCAGAGCTAGCTGCTAACATTAGCTCTCCTTGCTTTGACTGTTCATCTCAGAGCTAGCGGCTAACATTAGCTCTCCTTGCTTTGACTTTTGATCTCAGAGCTAGCTGCTAACATTAGCTCTCCTTGCTTTGACTGTTCATCTCAGAGCTAGCGGCTAACATTAGCTCTCCTTGCTTTGACTGTTCATCTCAGAGCTAGTGGCTAACATTAGCTCTCCTTGCTTTGACTGTTCATCTCAGAGCTAGCGGCTAACATTAGCTCTCCTTGCTTTGAATTTTCATCTCAGCTAGCGGCTAACATTAGCTCTCCTTGCTTTGAATCTTCATCTCAGAGCTAGCGGCTAACATTAGCTCTCCTGTCTTCTCCAGAGGCTCTCAGGGAGCTGGTGGAGGACCTCCGCTCAGCTCTTCAGGGCAGTGACGCCCGTTGTTTGGCCTTGGAGGTGGCTCTTCGCAGGGAAAGAGCTCGTAGCCTCCTTCCTGCTTCCAGTTTGAGCCTCAAAGCTTCATCTCCTGCTTCTTCCATCACCTTCATCCAAGGAAAACTGGTCCCCACTCACAGGATTAAAGGAGCTGCGGGAGAGGCGGCGAGGAGGGCGGCGAGGAGGCGGGACATCAGGGACCCCCTCCTCCGGGAGCTGAAGCTGATTCGCTCGTCACGTGACGGTCAGCTGGAGGAAGCCATGAAGTACAATGAACGTCTGGAGGAGGAGCTTCGCTGGGCGTACCGCGAAGTCCGCAAACTGCAGAGCATCGAGTCTGCGCTGAGGAAGGAGAACGCACACATCAGGTGGGTCTGAGGGTCTGAAGGGTGCACCGCTAAACTCTACAGTGTTAAAATCAAGTCAGTGTTCTTTGTAACACTATGAAAGTCTTTATATTGACCCAATATTTATAGTGTTAATATGTGGGTTCACATGGGAGTTTTTATTCCTGTTTAATTCAGAGTAAAAGTTAATTCCGCTTTAAGATGAACCATGTAAACGTCTACTTCCTGTTGAACATGTTAATTCCGAATTAAACTTAATTCAGGATAAAGTCAGTGGTTTATTCCAATGTTAATTCTGAATAAGATAATTCCTGTCCCATGTAAACAGTTAATTCCACTTAAATGTTATTCCTGTCGTTCTGCACATGATCCTGGTCTTAATAAATGCAACATATGATTTGATCATATACTGACAAATATAAAACATATATTGTACTCAATACAAAAGCTGACCTATATTTTTATAGATACTTTTATTGAAATCTTTCCACATATATAGTGAAGTGTATTACGAAATATATAATTACATATATTTAGTAATACACTTATATATATATATATATATATATATATATATATATATATATATATATATATATATATATATATATATATATATATATATGTATGTATGTGTGTTAACTGAATGCACAGAATTAAATTATGGTGCTGTAATTTTGTATCTGAAACTAAACTAAACTAAACTAAACTAAACCCCTGGTGTCCAGGAGGCGGGCAGAGGAGGCCAGGGAGGCTCTGAGTCTGGGGCTCCAGAGGGTCCGGATGATCCAGGAACAGGCCCAGGCGGTGCCTCAGCTCCAGTCCAGGATCAAGCAGCTGGAGTTGGAGCTGTTCCAGTCCAGGTACGGGTCTATGGAGTGATGTTTGGGACAAAGTTAAGCATATTTACAGGAAAGTAATGCGTGTATATCTGGGATACACGTGTGTCTTTGGTTGTAGTTGAGCATAAAATAAAAAAGTGTCAAACTCTAAAATACGTCCATTTGTATTTATAATGTGTTGTGTGTTTAATATTTGTCAGAATATGAATCAGAAAGTTAGGAGGACACTGTCTTCAGTACGAATGGGAATGTCTCAGATGGAAAAAATCTTGTCTCGTCGTCTTCCGCTTCATGTGGGTCCAGGTCACGGGGGCGGCAGCCTCAGCAAAGCAGCCCAGACTTCCCTCACCCCAGCTACTGCCGCCAGCTCTTCCAGGGGAATCCTGAGGCGTTCCCAGACCAGCCAATAGATATAATCCTGTAACCAGGGACTGGGCCCCCCAGGCCCCGCCTTGGTCTGCTGTCCAATCCACATTGGACCCTTCTGCCTCCCCTTGTAGGTGGTGGACCCATGAGACAACAATCCCATGTTTCTGGTTTGGGTTGTACCCGGCCGGACCTTATGGGTAAAGGTCTGACCACTAGGCGCTCGCCCACAGGCCCAACCCCAGACCTGGCTCCAGGGTCCAACCCCGGTAACCCTCCAGGCCGGGTACACAGGACCTTGATTTTTCTGGTCATCAGGGTTTTTGGTGGAAAAAAAAGGTTAAAAAAATGTCATCAGCTGCTGTCGTCCCTTGTGTCATTATCTGTGTGCTTTCAATCCGAAAGTTAATCCATGGATGGAGCCGCACTGGGAGTAATGAGTGTGACGTGATGACGTCAGCCATGATGTATTTTTGACCACTTTCTTCCATCGCAGACATTCGTATTCGTACTGAAGACATTGTACTCGTAACTTTTTGATTCATATTCAGATAAATATCAAACACACACTAGGAACGATTACTAGATGTCGACATAAACTGATAATAGGAATAGTCAATGGTTTTGGTTTTGGTTTCGTTTCGTAAATTTAAATTTTTTTTCGTATTCAGACGAAAAATGCTGGATTAATTGTTAGCTGGGCCTTTTTTGGTATGTTGCACAGGTGAACAGTCATGTAAACAACTACTGGACTCATGTTAGAGTTTACAAATATTTATTTTATGCTCATTTACAACCACAGACACATGGATATCACACATGTGCACAGAAAACTTTCCTGTGAATACGCTTCATTTTGTCCCAAAAAAGTCCAGGTCCAGGTCCAGGTCCAGGTCCAGGTTCAGGCCCAGGTCTTACACAACTGTGGTTTTTGACTGAATCGGGGGAAGTCCATGGGTGTGTCTGTGCAGCCGTTTACACAACATTTGCTTGTCTTTGCTGCTCATTTGTAATTCAATGCTCTGCAGCTCTCAGGTGAAGTTACAAACTATAGGTAATAATGTCTGCACAGACTTCACTACTGTATTAATGTTTAACAAAGACGCTCTTTCTAACCCTGACATAAACACATTGGTCTCAGATTCCGTCCATTTGCACATGCAGCGCATTAATAGTTCAGTTATTTGACTTTCACATAACATGAAAGAACAAATGTGACAAATGTGACCAAGAAATGTGAAACGCAACCACAAATGTTAAAGTACGTTCATTTAAATGACAGATCAGATGACTGCGTCTAATGCCAAGTGACGTACATGTAATAAAAACTGGAATTATGACTGAACTCTGTAGGATCTTCACAGGTTTTTTATTATTATCTACTTGTTTTTGCTTCTCTTGTGGGTTCTTCTCTGAAACTGGTTCTAAAACACAGTATGAGGCACAAACCAGAGCTAGACGAGGGTCACATGATATTATAAACACCGACATGGGGACTGCAATATATGTGACCCACCACCAGTAAACCAGGCATAAGTGTGTGTAAATCCAAACAGAGTTATGTGTGTATCTTGGTAGAGTGGAAACTAAGGTTTAAGATGGTGAAAAAATGATGTTTCTATCACAAGTAGAACCAAAGTTATGGTCATTTTAATATCCACATTTGGACATATTTTACAATTTGCATATTTTTAGATATTGTCCGTTAAAGTTTTGGACTGTTTTGGGGTAGGAAGTCCTTAGCAACGCATAATAATTTGTATCCGATTGACACAAATTGTTGACAGATGTTAAAGGACACTCTGATGGACATGTCACAGAAGTTTTATATATTATAATAATAGGACAGAAGTGTGACGTATTATAATCATTTGGCTTACACCATTGGACAGAACATTCAATATAAGCTTTTACCTCGTACCAAACACTTGGGTGTTTACCCACGGAACGGAGATCGTTTTGTTCGGCGAAAAGAGGTGGAAGTCGTCTTTGTCTTTGCTCAGCAATACCTGAACTTTTGTCGCCGCTTAAATAATTGACTCAATAAACACCTTTATTGATTGGATTTCAATGTAATGACCACAGGAAGTGAACATAGAGGTGTTAAGGTACCGTTTTTTGATAAGGTGTAAACACTAATAACAAATCACCTTCCAGCCTAAATTTGGCTGTAGCTCTGAACGGCTCAGCGCAACTTATGCCTGGTTTCGTGGTGGCGGGTCACATATATATATATATATGTATATATATATATATATATATATATATATATATATATATATATATATATATGTATATATATGTGTGTGTGACATGGTTACACAGAGTAGCAGTCGACACAGAATGTGACTTTATGACTTTTTTTTACTTTTTATTTCACAAGTTCGACTTTTTGGGCTCTAGTTTCGCAGACTCAGCTTACGTGGGCACAGCTGGTCTACGCCAAAGGGGTGTGTCCAGGCGACTTTTTCAAGTCTGCTCAGACTGGCGTGAACCCACCTCTCCGTTCCTCCCACTGGCCCATCCCTCCTCTGTTCCTCTCACTGGTGTAAGTGGGAATGAGGGAGGAGAAAGGGCGTGCGGTGGATGTAACAGCTGATCAGATCTGCACCATTAGCTCCTGTCCTCGCTCTTAAATGTTCATCCAGACGCACGCTGTGACAGCGGCCCGACTGGGTCCATTTGGGTTTTGTGTGTTTTGTTTAAACAGGGTCATGTAGGAGTCTTTATGGGTCTTAAGTTTTGTTGTTTTAGTTTTGGGTTTAGGTTTGTAGATGATCACTGGTTCTATTTTAGCTTTAATTTCATAAACCCATCACACACACACACACACACACACACACACACACACACACACACACACACACACAGATATAATATATAATATTTCGTTCTGCTATTGTAGCTACTGTTATTTCTATTGTTTCAAATAAGGATGATTGAAAAAAATAACCCTGAATCTATACCTAATGAAATGAAACCTGAAAACAGAACCACTGATCACCTCTGGGGTGATCGGTGCATGGTTCTGTGGTGGGACGGTTATTGCAGTGAAATGTGTCTGACATTCTGGAAACCTGTCTGTGTGCGTTCTGCACTGCCAAACTATTACTACAGCGGCTGTGCCATGGTTAGACCTGCCTTCAGCTGGCCAGCTTAGTGCACTGTCTAAAGTCAGCCAATCTGTCACTGCGCCGAGCTGGATCTGAGGTCACCTCCCACGAGTGCGCCGCCACGCCCATTTTGGCGCACCACAGTCCGCCAAACTACCAAACTGCTCTGCACCGACCAGAAACTAGAGCCCTTTATCTCACAACTTTGACTTTTTATCTCATCATTTTGACTTTTTAACTCATCATTTTGACTTTTTATCTCATCATTTTGACTTTTTAACTCATCATTTTGACTTTTTAACTCATCATTGTGACTTTTTATCTCACAACTTTGACTTTTTATCTCATCATTGTGACTTTTTATCTCACAACTTTGACTTTTTATCTCATCATTGTGACTTTTTATCTCACAACTTTGACTTTTTATCTCATCATTTTGACTTTTTATCTCATCATTTTGACTTTTTATCTCATCATTTTGACTTTTTAACTCATCATTTTGACTTTTTATCTCATCATTTTGACTTTTTATCTCATCATTTTGACTTTTTAACTCATCATTGTGACTTTTTATCTCATCATTTTGACTTTTTAACTCATCATTTTGACTTTTTATCTCATCATTGTGACTTTTTATCTCACAACTTTGACTTTTTATCTCATCATTTTGACTTTTTAACTCATCATTTTGACTTTTTATCTCATCATTTTGACTTTTTATCTCATCATTTTGACTTTTTAACTCATCATTGTGACTTTTTATCTCATCATTTTGACTTTTTAACTCATCATTTTGACTTTTTATCTCATCATTGTGACTTTTTATCTCACAACTTTGACTTTTTATCTCATCATTTTGACTTTTTAACTCATCATTTTGACTTTTTATCTCATCATTTTGACTTTTTATCTCATCATTTTGACTTTTTAACTCATCATTGTGACTTTTTATCTCATCATTTTGACTTTTTATCTCATCATTTTGACTTTTTATCTCATCATTTTGATGTTCACTTAATGCGCCTTATAGTCCAGTGCACCTTATATATGAAAAAAAAAACAACCTCCAAAATAAACCATTGGTTGATATTGTGTCTTATAATACTGTGCACTTTATACTGTGAGAAATACAGTAAAAACAACAACAACAAAAAAACAAACAATAAACCACTACCTAATAAAGGTAACCTTAAATATGTCTAAGTTAGTTTATAATTGGGAGTAAAGAGCTGGAAAAGTGTCAGATAAATGAAAATGAAGGCAGTTTTATTGCAGCATCCATGTTTGTTGTTGCTGTTGTTGACTCTACACTGTGGTGACTTGTGCTGAATGAGCTTCGAGTGTTAAATCCATGCACAGATGTGTCAATAATCTGGTATTCTGTTAGTAAAATGTCACAAATAATTGGAATTTCACCGTTTAATGAAACTCCTCCTTCCATTTCATCTTAGATTCATGCTGGTGTTCGTCGTCCAGGGTCACACAGGAGCAGACTTCAATAACTTTACTGATTTTTATCATTTCTGACTTGGATTGTGATAGGTTATTGACATCCACTGTTATCTAGTGTTATCTGTGTATAAATAATAAACTAAAGCACTCATTTTTCTTCCGAATTTTCAGGTTGTTGAATTTTCAGTTCGTAGATATAAACACTTTCATGATGGAATTTTACTAGTTTTGCTCAAAAACAGAGAAAACTTTGGAGTTGACATTATTTCATTGTTTTTATTCAATTATTTTACTGGTCCCGCCCACTTTATACCCTATTAGGCTAAATGTGGCCCCTGAACTAAAAACTGTTGTAGAAGATGACAGTGTTTCCATGGTAACTACGGAGCCTCTGAACATCTGATGACTACGAAAAAACATGAATAACTGCATTTTCCACCAATTATTTATATGTGGTGACAGGATTATTCATTATTCAACAGCTGTGATCAGTTGATTCTTTTGTTTGGGTGTTTATGAGTGAATAAATGAACATAATGTTGGTCTTTTCTCTGTTGTACTGGATAAATACTGTATGTTGTTGCAGTGTTAGATTAGTAATATGTCCTTTTAACCACAGATCGTGCTGCAGCTGCATCCCTGACCCCACCCATGACCCTGTTGACCCAGTGGAAGCAGAAGAAGATGCCGGCAGCAAGACAGGTGAGCAAGAAAATGACACAATGTGTTTTACAGGTGAAAATATCAGGTTTTATTTGGACAGTTTTCACATTTTTTTTCTAATAGCGTATAATTCTTAGTGAAAATAGCATTTAGATTAGATTAGATTAGATTAGATTAGATTAGATTAGATTAGATTAGATTAGATTAGATTAGATTAGATTAGATTAGATTAGATTAGATTAGATTCAACTTTATTGTCATTGCACATGTCACAAGTACAGAGCAACGAAATGCAGTTAGCATCCAACCAGAAGTGCAGTGGTGCTAAAATGAGATGATATAAATAACTATGGATGCAGGTATGTACAAACTATAACAGGCTACGACTATGTTACAGTATGAGTAACTATAATATTATAGATTTTTGAGGAAGGTATGTACAGACTATAGACAGGTTATTGATTTGAGTCAAAATGAGTTTTTTTCACAGAAATAAAAATGAAATCTTTGTTAAATCTCTAGTTTTTCCCCCTTACATTAATGTAGAAATTGACTGAAAAAGTATTTTTTTTCTTCCATTTTCTCTGTCCAAAGAAAACAAAACAAAAAAAAAACCTAATAGAAAACAGATCAGTCACACATTAGAATAGACAGAATAAAAGTAATCAAACATTAAAAACAAATTTGAATAGATTCGTTTTTCAAAGGGATTTAAAAGTGTTGAGTTTACGGACGGATGGTTGGATGGTTGGAGAGTGAGTTACAGAGGTTGGGGGTTTTTTTCCCCCAGGTTCAGTGCTTGGTATTTTTTTAACAGATTGACTTTCGTTAAAATGGGACCAGTCTCATGGGTACCAAAATATGTGTGAAAATAAACCGATTTTGGAAAAGGCAAAATTAAAACGACTGGGACCAAATTTTAATCATCTTTCTGTTTTTTGGGGGGATTTAAAATTTTATTCATAATTTTGTAAATATTTATTAGTTTTTGCTGATTTTGTTCATGTTTCTACATTTACTAAATTTCTACTTTCTTCATGTTAAATTATTTTGTGAGTTTATTATTCATTTTATTGACGACTTCGGTTGGTTTTGTTCATTTTCTTGCTGATTTTATTCTTTTTTTTTTTTTTTTTTTACTGTAGAACTGTTAAAGTTCCAGGAGTTAAAGGGTTAAACTGGTTTAACTGCTCTAACTGGTTTCACTGGTTTCACTGGTCTAACTGGTCTAACTGGTTTAACTACTCTAACTGGTCTAACTGGTTTCACTGGTTTCACTGGTCTAACTGGTTTCACTGGTTTAACTACTCTAACTGGTCTAACTGGTTTCACTAGTCTAACTGGTCTAACTGGTTTCACTGGTTTAACTACTCTAACTGGTCTAACTGGTTTCACTAGTCTAACTGGTCTAACTGGTTTCACTGGTTTAACTACTCTAACTGGTCTAACTGGTTTCACTGGTTTCACTGGTCTAACTGGTCTAACTGGTTTCACTAGTCTAACTGGTCTAACTGGTTTCACTGGTTTAACTACTCTAACTGGTCTAACTGGTTTCACTGGTTTCACTAGTCTAACTGGTTTCACTGGTTTAACTACTCTAACTGGTCTAACTGGTTTCACTGGTCTAACTGGTTTAACTGGTTTAACTGGTCTAACTGGTCTAACTGGTTTCACTGGTCTAACTGGTCTAACTGGTTTCACTGGTCTAACTGGTCTAACTGGTTTCACTGGTGTAACTGGTTTAACCTGTTTAACTGGTCTAACTGGTTTCACTGGTCTAACTGGTCTAACTGGTTTCACTAGTCTAACTGGTTTCACTGGTTTAACTACTCTAACTGGTTTCACTGGTCTAACTGCTCTAACTGGTTTCACTGGTCTAACTGGTCTAACTGGTCTAATTGGTTTAACTGGTCTAACTGGTTTCACTGGTTTAACTGCTCTAACTGGTTTCACTGGTTTAACTACTTTCACTGGTTTCACTGGTCTAACTGGTTTAACCTGTTTAACTGGTCTAACTGGTTTCACTAGTCTAACTGGTCTAACTGGTTTCACTGGTTTAACTACTCTAACTGGTCTAACTGGTTTCACTGGTCTAACTGGTCTAACTGGTTTCACTGGTCTAACTGGTTTAACTGGTCTAACTGGTCTAACTGGTTTCACTGGTCTAACTGGTCTAACTGGTTTCACTAGTCTAACTTGTCTAACTGGTTTCACTGGTTTAACTGGTCTAACTGGTCTAACTGGTTTCACTGGTCTAACTGGTTTCACTGGTCTAACTGGTTTCACTGGTCTAACTGGTTTCACTGGTCTAACTGGTCTAACTGGTCTAACTGGTTTCACTGGTCTAACTGCTCTGTTTTCACTGGTCTAACTGCTCTAACTGGTTTCACTGGTTTCACTGGTCTAACTGGTTTAACTGGTTGACATACAACATATCGAAGACGGAAACATCTAAAACATGCACTTTGACACCTATGACCTACATGATCAATTAATTAAAATACAGGAAAATACCTGAAATACTGAAAAGTCCAGAGCATAATACTGTTAATAAACTTAACAAAGGTTAAATATGGTGAATAATTCTTGTGGGAACTGGCGTAGACGTAGCGCTGGGTCTTCATGGTGCTGGTGCTTCCAGATGCAGAGTGTCTGCAGAGGGCGGTGGAGGGTCGAGCTGCCTCCGATGAAGAGGAGGAGGACCGCGGGCTGAGGGAGGAAGGAGCGGGTGGTCGGGCGGAGGTGAAGACGCTCAGTCAGAAACTACACAGCTGCAGCAAAGGGTGAGTAACACACGCTAATGACGCTGCATTTCATTATGAACGCCCAAAATGTACTTTTATCATTTTAATTGAATGTATTTATTTATTCGAACAGGTTAAAACTAAACAAAAATAAATAACTAAATAAACCAGTTAAACCAGTTAGACCAGTTAAACCAGTTAGACCAGTTAGACCAGTGAAACCAGTTAGACCAGTGAAAAAAGTTAAACCAGTTAGAACAGTTAAACCAGTTAGACAAGTAAAACCAGTTAAACCAGTAAAACCAGTGAAACCAGTGAAACCAGTTAGACCAGTGAAAAAAGTTAAACCAGTTAGAACAGTTAAACCAGTTAGACCAGTAAAACCAGTTAAACCAGTAAAACCAGTTAAACCAGTTAAACCAGTTAGACCAGTGAAACCAGTTAGAGCAGTTAGACCAGTGAAACCAGTAAAAACAGTTAGACCAGTTAGAGTAGTTAAACCAGTGAAACCAGTTAGACCAGTTAGACCAGTGAAACCAGTTAGACCAGTTAAACCAGTTAAATCAGTTAGAGCAGTGAAACCAGTTAGACCAGTTAAACCAGTTACACCAGTCACACCAGTTAGACCAGTAAAACCAGTGAAACCAGTTAGAAAAGTTAAACCAGTTAGACCAGTGAAACCAGTTAGACCAGTAAAACCAGTGAAACCAGTTAGACCAGTTAAACCAATTAGACCAGTAAAACCAGTGAAACCAGTTAGAACAGTGAAACCAGTTAGACCAGTAAAACCAGTGAAACCAGTAAAACCAGTGAAACCAGTTAGAACAGTGAAACCAGTTAGACCAGTAAAACCAGTGAAACCAGTTAGACCAGTTAAACCAGTTAGACCAATGAAACCAGTTAGATCAGTTAGACTAGTGAAACCATTTAGACCAGTGAAACCAGTTAGACCAGTAAAACCAGTGAGACCAGTTAAACCAGTTAGACCAGTGAAACCAGTTAGACCAGTAAAACCAGTGAAACCAGTTAGACCAGTTAAACCAGTTAGACCAGTGAAACCAGTTAGACCAGTTAGACCAGTGAAACCAGTTAGACCAGTTAAACCAGTTAAATCAGTTAGAGCAGTGAAACCAGTTAGACCAGTTAAACCAGTTACACCAGTCACACCAGTTAGACCAGTAAAACCAGTGAAACCAGTTAGAAAAGTTAAACCAGTTAGACCAGTGAAACCAGTGAAACCAGTTAGACCAGTTAAACCAATTAGACCAGTAAAACCAGTGAAATTAGTTAGAACAGTGAAACCAGTTAGACCAGTGAAACCAGTTAGACCAGTAAAACCAGTGAAACCAGTTAGACCAGTTAAACCAGTTAGACCAGTGAAACCAGTTAGACCAGTTAGACTAGTGAAACCATTTAGACCAGTGAAACCAGTTAGACCAGTAAAACCAGTGAGACCAGTTAAACCAGTTAGACCAGTGAAACCAGTTAGACCAGTAAAACCAGTGAAACCAGTTAGACCAGTTAAACCAGTTAGACCAGTGAAACCAGTTAGACCAGTTAGATTAGTGAAACCATTTAGACCAGTGAAACCAGTTAGACCAGTAAAACCAGTGAGACCAGTTAGACCAGTTAAACCAGTTAGACCAGTGAAACCAGTTAGAACAGTAAAACCAGTGAAACCAGTTAGAACAGTTAAACCAGTTAGACCAGTGAAACCAGTTAGACCAGTAAAACCAGTTAAACCAGTTAGACCAGTTAGACCAGTGAAACCAGTTAGACCAGTGAAACCAGTTAGACCAGTGAAACCAGTTAGACCAGTTAAACCAGTTAGACCAGTGAAACCAGTTAGACCAGTAAAACCAGTGAGACCAGTTAGACCAGTTAAACCAGTTAGACCAGTGAAACCAGTTAGACCAGTAAAACCAGTGAAACCAGTTAGAACAGTTAAACCAGTTAGACCAGTAAAACCAGTTAGACCAGTGAAACCAGTTAGACCAGTGAAACCAGTTAGACCAGTTAGACCAGTTAAACCAGTTAGACCAGTGAAACCAGTTAGACCAGTAAAACCAGTTAGACCAGTTAAACCAGTGAAACCAGTTAGAACAGTTAAACCAGTTAGACCAGTGAAACCAGTTAGACCAGTAAAACCAGTTAAACCAGTTAGACCAGTTAGACCAGTGAAACCAGTTAGACCAGTGAAACCAGTTAGACCAGTGAAACCAGTTAGACCAGTTAGACCAGTGAAACCAGTTAAACCAGTTAGACCAGTTAAACCAGTTAGACACATGGCTCTTGTGACAATCCAGTAGTAAAAGTCCCTCCATAATAAAAGTACCCACATAATAAAAGGCTTGATGGGGTGTTGAACCCCCAACCAAGCCTCCCAGGCAGCTGGGCCACCGGGAAAAGTCCAGTTCGTCCCGTGTGCCAGTCCAGACCTGACCCCACAGATGTTCCAGTTGATCCTCACAGTTAATGTCCAATTAATCAAACACAGCTCAGACTGGGCTGATTAAACCATAGTGATATGTGCTGACCCGAAAACAACGGGTACCCGCGGGTGACTGCAGTTACGTGTCATTGAAAAATATTTTTATAATATTGGGGTTTCAGTCATTTGAGATAAACATTAAAACAACCTGGTAAATACACTTTATTAAGTGAACTTCCAGTATCCTACAGTATGGACGGAGCAAGAGAGGAAATAAACAAACATCTAAACAAAAACAATAAGGTTTGAAGATGATGAGCAGCTCCCAGTGTTTTAGTTTCCATGGAAACCAGGTTCAAATGTGTCTTTGGGTGTTACAGGTTGTCGACCCCAATGACATCAGATTTTAACACGGAAATAAATGCAGGTATGTGAGTAAGGTCAAAGGTCATGTGATGTTCATAAAGACCATTGACAACTTTTAAAAATGCGGGTCCAGAAGTGATTTGGGTCCAGCCTTTTCAAATAGATTTCTAGCGGGCGAGTTCAAAAAGCGGTCGTTTAGCTGTGACTTTTCCTCCATAGAAATATGAGACATAGACAATTTAGATTGAATTAATTGGTCCATGTTTTGACAGATGTTAAGAACAGCCAATCACAGTTAAGCAGCGCCACACTGAACCAATCGTCCTGGAGCCGTAGCAAGTTAGGTTGAGTCACACAGGTGTAAGAGCAGCCGCAACACACGAGCTAATGTTTGGGCAAAAACTGGATATACTGATGTGATACTGATGTGATACTGACGTGATACTGATGTGATACTGATGTGATACTGACGTGATACTGATGTGATACTGATGTGATACTAGTGACAGGAGTGGATTCAGCAGAATGTAAACTCATTCTGTAGCTGCAGTTGTTTTTAACAGCAGCTGTGACCCTGTTCTGCCTCCAGATGTCAGAGCCACGGGGTCAAACACCCCCCCCCTCACAATCACCCACATGATAAAGACCTCCTGAGCGCCTCCAAGGACGGCAGGGGGCGCTGGAAGAGTCCGAAAGCAGAGCAGGAGGCCAACAGGGGAAAAGACAAGGTGGGGTTATTTATCTCTCTCTCTCTCTCTCTCTCTCTCTCTCTCTCTCTCTCTCTCTCTCTCTCTCTCTCTCTCTATCTATCTATCTATCTATCTATCTATCTATCTATCTATCTATCTATCTATCTATCTATCTATCTATCTATCTATCTGTGCTAATTTTTCATCATTTGTTCATTTTGCTCAGTTTTTATTCATTATTTACATTGTTTGAAATGATAGTTTTTTCGATGTAAACATTTTCATTGTTTAATTTTACTTTTTTCACTCTAAAATATAAAGAAATATTTGGAGTTGACATTATTTCTGTATTATTATGTCCAGTTCAGATCAAATGTAGTTAAATGTGGCTCCTGAATTAAACAGACTTTTCCATCCCTGCTGCAGATGTTAGCATTAGATGTTAGCATTAGCATACCGCGCAAATCAACAACATCTTCTTCAACTGAGGAGAAGATCATTTTCAAAAGCACCACATGGAGCATTATACGGGTCCAGTATATTTAATCTGTCTAATTTCTGTATATAAATTTGAATTTGACGTGAAATGAAGTGAGATGTGCACTCTGATAGTGCGACGGTGGTTGCCATGGTTACTGTCAACATGGCGTCCTGACAACTAAGTCACGTGACATGTGGAGCTCAATAGGATAGACTTTAATAAGCTTCTGCCGATGCCTTTTCAGTCATTATTCAACACATTCAGTCATTTTCATTAGATTTTATTGTTTTTTGTTTTGCTTTGTGTGTGTGTGTGTGTGTGTGTGTGTGTGTGTGTGTGTGTGTGTATGATGATGTCATGGCTGAATAAAAAAAGCAAGTGCTACTACTGTTACAAATGGTTAGAAACATGTCGAGAAATAACTTTGAAAACAAAGCCTTAACTTTTCCACTGAGGCATGTGTTCTCAAACGACACAAAAGACACTTTATTTGATAAATAAATAAATAAATAAATAAATAACTCACCTCATTGATTTGCATATTATTCCAACGTCCAATATTTACAATGTCTGTAATAATTCCAAATTGTAAAATTTCAAAATGCACTAATTATGTACAAAATAAAAATCTATTGTCTACCATGAAATATACAAAACCTGTTTAATAAACACTAGGAGGGTTATTATATCATTTAAGAGGGAAACACAACTTCAAAATGATTAAAATCCACACAAGACTGTGGGACAGTACGGGTGAGGAACGAAAACAATGTCTCTAAACATAATGACATTTAAAACTAAATATAAATAATATGTTTTCACAGGATGAAGGAATGAAATGTTAGAGGAACAGATATGAGGTTTATTTTATATTCACTTTTTTATTTTATTTATGTGCATCAACTGGTCCTTTTCTGACCACTTTATTTTCATTATTCAAATGTACATATGTTATTAATTATTATTATTGTTATTAATATTATTAAAGTGTTTTGTAGTAGTAATAATATAATAATAATTTTATTTATAAAGTGCTATACATGTAATTTAAAACAGATGTTTAGACAAAATAGATGCTGACCAAACAACTGGAAAACATAAAAAACAGATTTATACATAAAAGACAATTTAAGACAAAGGAAACAGATTAAGTTTCATATGTGGCTGTAAACAAGTAGGTCTTTAGTTTTGCTTTAAACTCCTAGTACTAGTACTAGGTGTTTACACTAGTACTAGTAACAACATGGGGAAGTGAATTAATAAAAACTAGTACAGGAGAAGTAGTGGATTAGATAAGGATTGACTTCTTCTCACTCCTTTTTTTAACATGTTATTGCATTTATTTATTATTTTTCTTCTGTTTTTGTTTTGTTCAAAATAAACTTCTATTGTCATTATCATATGTTTTCAATAGAATGAATGTGTTGAATCAGAAAGAGCTGAATCATATATTATTTGGGTGTGAATCGTATCGTATCACATGATACAAAAGTCAATGTGAATATTTCAGATCATAGATGTGTTGACATATCTAACAACTATATAAACAACTAACATTCTCCACCCTGTTACTGTACATACAGACACTTTTATGTTCATGTCGTTCATTACTTTTTAGTTTTGTACAATGCTGCCCCCAGTGTCTGTCAGTGGAACTGCAGGCAGGATGTGAGGTTTAAAAGTTTATCATTTTTAAAGGGTTTCGTGTCAAACTCATTTTACTTCAAGGGCCACATTAAGCTACATTTGATCTGAAATAGGCTGGACCAGTTAAATAATAACAAAATAATATAGAAACATATTTTAGAGCAAAAAAGGAAAATGAAAATATCAAAGTGTTAGAAGTTCTGCTTCTTCCCACTCATGTTTTGTTATGTGTTGTTTTTTTCATGTTTTTATATTAGTTAAGTTGTTGCATATTCAAAATAAATGAACTATTACGACTAAGTGTTTACATCTACAAACTATCATTTCAAACAATGTCAATAACATGAACAAACTGAGAAAAATGTTCAAATTTTAACACTTTTCTGCATCTGTTTATCATTTCCATCATGTACTTTATAACTTATAGATCACTACAAATGCATAAAATATTTCACAACAGGCAGAATATATTGTTATAATTACATTTGTTTCTAAGTTATTTCAGGTTGTTCATATTTAAGGTTATTCAATTTTTTTGTAAAATTATACTGAAGTATAAACACATGAAAATATTTATAATATACATTATTGTAGTTGTCAGTATTGATATATGTTATATGAGAGTGTAAGGTGCAGGCCTTTCACTACAATAGATAAGAAATACATTTTAAAAAAATTATATAAAGTATAAAAAATGTACAAATCCAGAACATTAAACATTTTTACTAAAACACAAAAACACAATATACAGATATAAATTATTAAAAATTAATACTAACTCTATATACATGGTATATGACACAGTGAATTATTATTATTATTATTATTATTATTATTATTATTATTGGACATAAAAATATTATAAATGGTTAATGTTCATGATAAGGAGGTGCTGTAAAACTGTATGTAATATAGAAGACAATATTTAAATACCTGAAACTGCCTCTTTAATCTGCTTTAATTTTTGGATCTTTGTGTCCTGTTTGTCAGAGGCCTGAGGAGGAGGAGGGTGACAAGAGGACGAAGGAGAAGGAGAGGATACGTTTGTCTTTACTGGAGGAGAAACTGACCGACGCCCTGACGCTCCTGCTGCAGCTACGCAACAACGTAATCACACAAACACACTTCCCCTTCTGAAATAAATATACATTTCTCCATAAACTGACTGTCAATATATTACTGACTGAAATTTAATATAAAATATATATGTATATAATATATGGAAAAATATATTGTGTCAATATTAGTGCTGTCAATAATTAGTTTTTCAAAATAAAACCAAAAATAAGACAATGAAAAAAACAACTTGTTTCTTCTTTGTTTCCAAAACACATAAACTGTTTAAACCAAATTTGATCTGAATGGGGTCATACCATTAAAATAATAATATATAAATACTGTCACCTCCAAATGTTCCTCTATAAGTCAACATCATCAGTTCATACTTTGTCTCTTGTCTGCAGAACGTTTCCAGACGAGCTTTGGGGAAGATTGTGATGGACACTCTGGATGTCTGCAGCCACAGTGAAGACAGTACGTTTATGAATTCATTTAATTTATTAATGCAAAGTTCAACTGTGGGTGTGAGACATTATTGTCATCACTGTGTGTGTGAGTGTGTGTGTGTGTGTGTGTGTGTGTGAGTGTGTGTGTGAGTGTGTGTGTGTGTGTGTGTGTGTGTGAGTGTGTGTGAGTGAGTGTGTGAGAGTGTGTGTGAGTGTGTGTGTGAGTGTGTGTGTGTGTGTGTGTGTGTGTGAGTGTGTGTGTGTGAGTGTGTGTGTGAGTGTGTGTGTGAGTGAGTGTGTGTGTGTGAGAGAGTGTGTGTGTGAGTGTGTGTGTGTGAGTGTGTGTGTGTGTGAGTGTGTGTGTGTGAGTGTGTGTGAGTGTGTGTGTGAGTGTGTGTGAGTGTGTGTGTGAGTGTGTGTGTGTGTGAGTGTGTGTGTGTGAGTGTGTGTGAGTGTGTGTGTGAGTGTGTGTGTGTGTGAGAGTGTGTGTGAATGTGTGTGTGAGTGTGTGTGTGAGTGAGTGTGTGTGTGTGAGAGAGTGTGTGTGTGAGTGTGTGTGTGTGTGTGTGTGTGTGTGTGAGTGTGTGTGTGTGTGTGTGTGTGTGTGTGTGTGTGTGTCCGCTGAGACATATCAACTCAATGAATACTGTCGATATCACCATGAAATATACAGACACATACATATAGCTAATGTGCATCAGATGCAATGATACACTTGAGTAAAGGTCAAAGGTCAAGGTCACAACTAACTAAAAGGTCAAAATCACATTATCGACGTGGAATGAACATTTCTACAATTCTCGTATGTGGTGTTATCACCTACGACCAATAGTTTTTGAGATCTCTGGAGGTCAAAGGTGACATGTCACAAAATTATCTTGTGTAACACTGTTTGTGTTTGTCTAACATATACAGATCACGCTATAACTTAATTGAAACTGGATATATTATCATAATATTACACACACTGACGCGTATATACATATAACGGAATGATCAGTTTTGCAAAAGGTCAAAGGTCAAGGTTGCATTTAGCAGAAAGGTCAAAATAACATTATTGGCTCTAATTCAAGAACAGGTTGTCATAGTAACTGGAGATTGACGCAAAATAGGGATGAGGTATTTTCTGAACTGAACTAGTTCCCTCTAAAGTCTACTCTCACACGAAGTTAAACATCTGCAAACACACAAATGATACACAAACTCAGACGAGTCTAAACGAGGCACAAAAAGTGGAAAGTTTGTCTCATAGTGTTTGAGTGAAGCTGTGGAAGTGGGTGATCCACAAGAGGAGCAGACAAGTCTTCCACACTGGAAGACGTTGAGATTTATAAATAAAAATATGTCAAGACATAACTTGTCTGCGTCTGTAAATAATTGACCATACGAGCCCCCACATGAGGAACCATTATCTTTAAAGGTTTTCCTTAAAAACACCATTATTCATTCACTCTCACATGCTCCCTCTGGTGGTGGTAAACTACATATGTATCCACAGTTGTCCTGGGGCAGACTGACAGAAGTGTGGCAGCCATTTTGCACCTATGGCCCCGCCCACCACCAAACATTCATACACTAGTTTGAGTGACACTGGAGGCAGAAGGTGACGTGTCTTTGCCCAAGGACACAACGGACCGACGAAGACAGAGTGGGATTTCTACCAACAACCCTTCAGTTACTGGACGACCCACTCTACCAAGGCCGAGGCTGCCCCCCCCCTTTTAAAAACCATGATCCTTTGCAAAGTAGGAAGGATGTGGAGTCCTATTGTGGACATTTAGTACAGATTTTAAATAAATGAAGGACTTTACATGTTCTCCTCATGTCTTCTCTGGTTTCCTCCCACCATCCAAACACATGCACTGATAGGTTAATCATTCATTGTGCAGTGCTAACCACTGCACCACCGTGCTAACCACTGCACCACCGTGCTAACCACTGCACCACCGTGCTAACCACTGCACCACCGTGCCGCCCATAGGTTAATCAGTTTATCTAAAAAAAATGACCCATAGGTGCAAATGTGAAGCTGTGTTTCTATTACCCTTGGAAATTTGCAAAAATGTAAATAGCGCTATAAAAAAACTGCTAATGGAAACACCTGAATTTTGGGAAAAAAAACACTCAAGTATCGATAAAATTGTTTTTATGCTTTCATTAGGTGGTTTCTCCAGATGTTTCTATATTCTAACGTATCACAAAAGCTCAATGGAAACACTTTATACACAATTATATATATATATATATATATATATATATATATATATATATATATATATATATATATGTGACAGAATGTGACGAACATTTCATCATCATCATTTGGACTGAATGAACAAAATACTTGAACCACCACAACTTTTCTATCACTGACATGGGTTTGAAAGTGTCAGTGGTTGCTATGGCGTCAGTGGTTGCTATGGCGTCAGTGGTTGCTATGGCGTCAGTCGTCCACCAGATGTCAGCGTTATAGTTACTATTAGTTTATTCTATTTATGAGGCTTCCACTCTTTCACTAAATCAAAGGCTTCAAAAGCTTCTCGTGTCTTCATCAGCTCGTCTCTATGGGGTCAGTGTTTTCTTCAGATGCATTATGGGATGTTCCAAACTGTGTCACTCACTACTGACACCTGCTGGACATTCAAAGTCCCTACAGGTAACCATGGCGACAGACTCCACTGACACTGATTTGATGAACTCTACAGCGTTTCCAAACATTTCAGAGCCACATCACACCTGATGATTTGTCATGGCTTCACACTGACGTAGTTTATAGAATAATATCATTTAAGTGTTTTATATCATAGATCATATTTTCAATTACATTTAAAATATCTGATATGTTCAATGAATGTGAACATGTGTCATAAAGTGAAAATATATGAGTGAACTTGTAGTGGATCCAGATGTTTATGAACACAGAGTCCATTCAAAACAGAATAAACACAGACACAGGGTTTCATTCTATGACCTCAACATATTAGCGTCGCTGAACACCCACTACAAACACATGTTCACTCTTCATTTTTTTTAAATTTTTTAAATTTTATTAATTTTTTTTTTTAGATGAGAAACCTCTTTTATTTCATCACTGCAGGATCTTGAATAAATACAATTTATTGAATTTTGACAATTTCTGTAAATTATTTTACAGTTGCCTTTTTTTTTTGTCTGCATTTGTTCTCATTGTTTAACACCACAGAGAGGGTGTCAACGTTGTTTGAGATCAATGCATTTTTTAGTCTTGCAGCCAAATATTTTAATATATAGTGCATGTGTGTGACCATCATCGGTCCTCCCTGAAAGCTGAGCAGACATCCTTTATTAGAACTCTCTATTATAAGCCAGGGAGGGCAGTGCTACACCTCAGTGATGTGTGGGGGAAACAAAGACTGGACAGGACGAACAGGGAAAGAAATTAACAGGTGGTGCTATTGCAGTTAAAGATTGTAATGTGGTGTGTTATTCCCAACTATTAACTGTCCATCAATAAAAATAAATAAATCACAAAAAAGAGAAGAAAACCAAAACAGCACAAAAGAAAAAGATATTCGATAAATAAATAATTAAACAAAAATGGTAGTGAGCACCATTGTTGTGGATGACTTGATAGTGTAAAATAGAATGCAATAGAATAGAATAGAATAGAATAGAATAGAATAGAATAGAATAGAATAGAATAGAATAGAATAGAATAGGCCAGAAGGGGACACTAGTGCAAGAAGAGAATGAGTTTGACCTACATTCACCAATATTTCATGGGACCTATTGTGGACCACTTCACACCTTTACGGAACATTTCATAGAAATAGGTCCAGTAGTTTTGACATTAACCTGCTGACAGAATGGTACAGTGGCCCGACAGTGAACATTAAAAACAGAACATGATCAGTTTTATATTTAAAAATGTATCAAAGGACAAAACATCCCATAATACAAAGTTATGTTATGGTCTGCTCTAAATTAACACAAATAACAGCAGTCATTCAAGAATGTTGGTATCTGTGCATAAGTACTGCACTGTAAATACATTTAAAACTAAAAACTACTTGTGCCCCTATTTTTCTTTGTGTGCTCCTAAATTTTTTAACTTAGGGGCACGTGTGCTCCTGGAAAAAAAAGTTAATGTAGAGCCCTGGTCTGAACATAGAGTTTGGTGTCAATGATAAAGACCAGTTCTAATCACTTCTAACACAAAACGACAAAATCTAAATTTGTCAGTATTCATCCAAATAGTGTGATTTATATTTATATATGTATGTACTAAGAATCATGTCAAAATGATACTCCAGATAATCCCTTTAACACAGTGGTGGGTCATCAACAGGTAACAGGTTAATAATTAAAGCTAAATTAATTAAAGTTTAATTTGTTGTTATTTCCTGGTACAGGTTCGTCTCAGGTCCTGAAGGCGGCTGATGCTCTGTGTGTTCATCTGTCCACAACTGACCTCCTGTCAGATGGAGGAGACGATGGAGGAGGAGGAGGAGGAGGAGGAGGAGGAGGAGGAGGAGGAGGAGGAGGAGGAGGAGAAGACAGGAGGGAATCGTTGCTGACTCCTCCTCCAGGACGTCAGAGCAGCAGTTCTAACCCTCTGATCATTTCATGTTAACAAACACGTCTCCTCTACTCCACCTCTGACGCTTCTTTTTTTTTTTGCACCTGTGTCATTTTCTTCGCTGCGTAACCAAAAAATGAAAATATAATTTTTATGGATTAATTTTATTCTGACTTTTATAATGTATTAGTTTTGTATTTTGTATCTGTTAAATTCTATTTATTAAACATTTTATGATTAAATGATGAAATGTGAGTTCAGTTCTGTCAGATTTTTAATCTAAAAATGTTAGATTATTAATAAAAGTTATGAAAATAGGAATAAAAAAAAATAACAAAAGAATAAAAAAAGATGTGACCAAAATGAACAAATAAATAACACTGGTCTACAAGTCTAATGCTTCCAGAATAAAACTAATGAAATATTCCCACATGTGTGAGTGATAAAGAAAATGAAAAGTCTTAAATGATTTGGATCAAGTTTCCAAGAGAAGTCTGGGCTCAACATTTTATTTTTCATTTTACTGATTAATTTGGTCATTTTTATTTATTTTATTGAATATTTTTGTTTAAAAAACCTCATTATTTTGTTCATTTTATTGATCATTTTGGTGGTTGTGTTCATTTTTTGGATTATTTTGTTCATTTGTGGTCATCTTTAACACCATCCAGATCTACTTAAAAACACCGTCTGCACATTATGTCTATTTTTTGTCAAATCTAAGGACAACCATGAGTTTTTTTCTCCCAGGCTAATGTGAGGAGCTAACAATATTTTTACTAGCTAGCTAAAATGTTGTTTTGTTTGCCTGTACTTGTACTACATGACAAATATGAACTAACTTTCACTTTAAACTTGATTTACATTTATTTAAGGAACATTTCAAAAGTTTTAGAAACCTTTAAACTAGTACTTATCTTACACCTACAGCCTGTTTAGCTAGCTTTAAATTAATATTTAGCATTTTAGCTAGCTCTAAACTATGCTAATAGTTCATTTACACTGAAAAGTTTCAAACAATTTCAACACAATTATTATTTTTTAACACAAATGGAAACAGTTGTTTACAGGTTTTTTGTTTTCAGGTATTTATATATTTAGATTTCTGCACATGTTTTGGATATTTTATCCTTTTTTTTTAGTGTTTTTTCAGTATTTTAAAAGTGTTTTTGAATATGCCTTGAATTTTTCATGTTTTTTTTTGTGAATTTGAGCCTGTATTTCTTCGTGTATTTTGTGGGAAATAGTCAACAGTACAGTCGAATGACAAAAGCATTTTCATCATGATTAATATAAATGAATTTAAACATTTTAACATTTGACAGCCTTAAATAAAATGCGATCAGTATAGAAGAAAAAATTAACGCTATTTAATTGCGATTATTGTATTTTCCATATTGTAAGGCGCACTTAAAATGCTTTAATTTTCCCCAAAAACCACTGTGCACATTATAATTCACAACACCTTGAATATTGATTAATTCTGGTTGTGTTTAGTGACTTAGAACTTTGACTTTTTATGTAATGATTTTGACTTTTTATGTAATGATTTTGACTTTTTATGTAATGATTTTGACTTTTTATGTAATTATTTAGACTTTTTATGTAATTATTTTGACTTTTTATTTAGTGATTTAGACTTCACTTAATGCACCTTATAGAAAATACAGAAATCAAAATCAATGCAAAGCAAACGTGATTAATCTGATTAAAGAATATCATCATTTGACAGCTTTAAATTAAATCTATCCAGTCAGATCATACGTTGTGAACAGGAAATACAACCACATGGAGGAATGATATGAAATAATATAGACCTTTATTTCCAGCAATTTACAAAGTCGTGCAGGGAGAAAGCCTTCCTCCGGCATCACAGAGGGAGGGCTTTTACAACAACACACAACACAAAGACGTCAGCCCCGGTGAGACTGGACACGTTTGGACACGTTCTCAGCAGCAGTAGAGCCCAGAGGTCAAAGGTTATCAGACGTGGGCTGAGGATCAGGCTGTGTTGGAAACCACATACGACACATACATCCGTACTGCCTTCTCAGCGATGGGACAGTATGCAAAGTCTTTACACTGTAGCGTACTAGTACATGATAACCCACAATGCATTGCGCTCCTGTCTGAGCAAACATCGACAGAGTCGAGCTGATTTCACTTGAACTCTGAACTCTTTAAATACATCAGTTTATTGTTTTTTTTTAACATTGGCTCAGGTGAGAAAGTTCCTCTTTAGATGCCGAATGTGCCGTTCATTTGTCTAAATATCACACATTCACAATTTTGTTTCCGAGGAATTTGACGAAACGCTAGCTAGCCGCCAGTGAGCAACACACTTCCCATTTTCCACAAAATAAAACAGCCCTTTCCCTTTCTTATATGAAAAACCACACACAAATCTGAGCTTTTATTTTGGAAAGAAGAAGCGAATCTACACTCAAACCATATTTTCTGGACTATAAGCCGCACCTGTATATAAGCCGCATCTGCTGTATTTTAAAAAATATAATAAAAAAACAATATATAAGCCGCACCGGTTAAAAGCCACAGATATAAAGTCATATATTTACTTCCTGTACAGAAGGATGTTAAACTGTAAATGTACCTGAACACATTTTTTCCTAACGGTGTCTTTTAACACGGCAGCAACTTTACTGGTTAAAACAGAACAGAACCAAGAGAAAAAAAAAACAGTATTTTCCAGTAAATTCAGGAACCTGCTTTTATGTCTGTTTTTTTACTTTTGTCATTGTATGAACTCTTCCTGTGTCTCACTGTACGTTCAGCCCAGTGTTGTTCTAGTGTTGGCCCAGTATTGTTCTAGTGTTGGCCCAGTGTTGTTCTAGTGTTGGCCCAGTATTGTTCTAGTGTTGCCCCAGTGTTGTTCTAGTTTTGGCCCAGTGTTGTTCTAGTGTTGGCCCAGTATTGTTCTAGTGTTGGCCCAGTGTTGTTCTAGTGTTGGTCCAGTATTGTTCTAGTGTTGGCCCAGTGTTGTTCTAGTGTTGGCCCAGTATTGTTCTAGTGTTGCCCCAGTGTTGTTCTAGTTTTGGCCCAGTGTTGTTCTAGTGTTGGCCCAGGGCACCACAGTAATCAGAACAAATTTTTTCCTAACGGTGTCTTTTAACACGGCAGCAACTTTACTGATTAAAACAGAACAGAACCAAGAGAAAAAACCCAGTATTTTCCAGTAAATTCAGGAACCTTCTTTTATGTCTGTTTTTTACTTTTGTCATTGTATGAACTCTTCCTGTGTCTCACTGTACGTTCACTGATGCTAAGCTAACATGCGGGAGCGCAGTTTAGAAAGATCAATAGCCTTCAGCTTAAAACATGCATCATCTTCGTGTGTGTTCCATGATGAAGGGGAGAGAAAAATAATAAAAAATAATTAACAGTTGGTAATTTGTCATCTGTGTTCTATCTGCTAAAGAAAAAGCAGCGTATTCTTCTTTGCATTGATTGTTCTTAATAGTTTTAAGTTAGAGGACCCCTAGTGGTGGAAGATATACAATAGAATAGAATAGAATACAATAGAAAAGACTAGACTAGAATAGAATAGAATAGAATAGCTGCACCTTTGTATAACCTTCATGGTTCAAAAGTAGCGGCTTATTGTCCAGAAAATATGTTGACACCAGCGTTTACACTGATCCTTCCTGTTTATGGAATCAGCTGATCATGTGACAATTGGACGTCACATCGCGTTGCATCTTGGGTAATATGAGAACAAGTAGAAAGCTCATGATACGTAGTCAATATTTCTATTTATCTGGGAACTTCTCACATATTCAAAATGTCACCCTGTCAGTGTAAACACACTATATACTCAAAACGTTAGTACGAGTACTAGGTAAGTAGTGTATTTTGTGGATTATAAGTAACGCACTGAAAAAGAATAATTGTCTCCAAAAACAACAGTGCACCTTATACTGTTTATGGATTCATTGTGGTTGTTGCCGAGTGACTTGGAAGCCATTTTGTGTCGTACACGGCGCTCACGGTGTGGAGTAAAACATAGTGTACTTAACCATAATACTACAGTGTGTGTATAAGTACTGAACTGAAAAAATTAGTGTATTGTGTTGGATTTTACGTGTTTTATATAAACGAACAGTTTTGACAGATATAGTAAAACTGTTTAATAAAGTTTGACTGATCTGTTTTGTTTCACTTCATTTGCCTTATTTTATATATATATATATATATATATATAAATATATATATATATATATATATATATATATATATATATATATAAATATATATATATATATATATATATATATATATATATATATATATATATATATATATATATTAATACCTCAATTTACAAAAAAGACTCAACTTTATGTAAAATTTTCGTCTCTGAATACGAAGAAAATTCAAGTTACGAAACAAAACCCCCGAAACATAAATACAGTATTATACGTACTGTATGTAAATACATACAGTATTATATGTACTGTATGTAAATACGTACGTACTGTACACTTGTACGTAGCATCATATTCACCATTTGTGAGATCTGCTCTCCCATTGGCTAGGAGGAAACTACCCATGATGCTTTTCGTGTGTCTTTGACCCTCATTGGTCACAACCACAATGATATGGAAATTATTTACATGTCCTGTTCATTTTAATGGTTTCATAAATAATGTTCTTTTGACACATATTTCATTTTAAAGGGGGTAGGGGGTAGTATTGGGGACCATGGAACTAATTTACATGTAAAAAGTCATGTTACGAAACCACTTCTGTAATGAATTAATTTTGTAAATTGAGGTACCACTGTATTAATCATTTTAGTTTTTGTTCCACATTCAGACCAATTCACTGTCATAACATATAAATACTCAAGAGTCCATTTTTTCGTCTTTGTAAATGTAAATGTTTTTAGTTTCACTAAAACAAAGAATAATTTCACAAAAAAATCTGTGTAACCGGAAGAAATATGAACAACCTGAAATGTCTTGGTAAGTGCAATTTTAATAATATTCTACATATGTTTGTGTATTTATAAGATATAATATACACATATAAATGATAAATTAAAGCCTAATAATGTTAAAATTACACATTTGTTCACATTGTTTGATAGGATGGTTTATAAACATCAACATTTTCATCATGTAAATGGACTTTTTTTTTGCTCTAAAATATAAACAACACTTTGGGCTTGATTATTATTTATTTATTTTTATGTTTTTATTTTATTGGTTCGACCCCTGAACTAAAATGACTTTTGAAACCTCTGCTCTAGATGTTGTAACTTGACTCACTCCAGACATAAGGATGTTTTATTCTCACAATAGACTCGTTACTTTTTCTAAAACTAAACACATGTGACAGTAGAAAAATAAATCAGCAGAGGAAAAAAACTATGACTTTATATATTATACTATTATCTCACAGTTTTTCCTCTTAAAATTGTGTATTTTTTAAATCTCATTTATAATTATTTTTCAAATCTTATGACTTTTTATCTCAATTGTGACTTTTTTTCCTCAGTTTTTTCTAACTTTCCTACAGTGACCCTATCAAACAGTACACAGTAACTGACTTTTAAATGCTTAATTTTGATATTTTATCGCATAATTTGGACTTTTTCAAAGTTTGATTTATCAGAATCAGAGTGTGTTTTGTTCCATGTTCCAACTCTAGATGGTTTATAGTTATTGTGACTCTTTATCTTCACTTAATGATCCTTATACTTTAGAAAATACAGTAAATAAATCATTAAACTTAACATTGACAGTGATTATTCATGGACACTCAGTATGTACTCCATCAGATGATCATTTAGAATTACACTAAAAGGAAAGAAGGGTGCTGACCTAGTGTTGGCCCAGCGTTGTTCTAGTGTTGGCACAGTGTTGCCCTAGTGTTGGCCCAGTGTTTTTCTAGGGTTAGTCTAGTGTTGGCCCAGTGTTGTTCTAGGGTTAGTCTAGTGTTGGCCCAGTGCTGTTCTAGGGTTAGTCTAGTGTTGGCCCAGTGTTTTTCTAGGGTTAGTCTAGTGTTGGCCCAGTGTTTTTCTAGTGTTGGCCCAGTGTTGCCCTAGTGTTAGTCTAGCGTTGGCCCAGTGTTGTTCTAGTGTTGGCCCAGTGTTTTTCTAGTGTTGGCCCAGTGTTGTTCTAGTGTTGGCCCAGTGTTGCCCTAGTGTTAGTCTAGCGTTGGCCCAGTGTTGTTCTAGTGTTGGCCCAGTGTTGTTCTAGTGTTGGCCCAGGGCGCCACGGTGATCAGAACCGACCCTCCACTGTTTTCAGTGTGTTTCCAACACAGCCTCAGTTTCCTGTGCTTTCAGGAAGTATTTGTGTTTTTTTTTTTTTTTTTCGAGGCTGGAACGGCACATTTTGCGTCGGTTGCGAGAGCGTTTTTCGTCTTTTAAGTTGTAGCGGTGTTGATTCCAGACGGCCTGTTTGTAAAAGCCTCTAACAGCCGTCCTCTCCACTGCTGCTCATAAAGTCCTCATTAAGACACATCATAATCACCTTTAGTAATTAATGCTAATTTAAAGAGATTCTAGTCTGAGGCGAACACAGCTCCTGATTGGTTACTCTGAGTCGAGCTGGGTTCTGATAGGTTAAGGCCAAGTATTATATGTTGTGTAAAAGTGTGTGTGTGCATGTGTGTTTGTATTCCTATCCTTATGGGGACATTGATATGTTTACACAGTCACACCATGGGGACCTCTGACATTATGTGGACCAAAATTTCAGGTCCCGACAAGGGTCAAATATAAATAAATGTCCCCACTAGTAAAATAGAAATGATGTGGCCCTATAAATATATGATTTTTATTTTCCCAGATGTCCTCATAAAGCCCGAGGCGGAAACAGGTGAAAAACAAAACATGTATTTTCAAAAATCTGAAGATGTGTTTACTTAAAAAAAAACTGTATTTTTAAAATGTGTTTAGTTTATTTATTTTACATTTTTAATGTATTTGGAATTATTATTATAGATTTCATTTATTTATTTTTATGTATTTATTAATTTAATTATTATTATTATTACTGTATTTTCCACACTATAAGGTGCACTGGAGTATAAGGCGCATGAAGTGTCAAAGTCAAAACTATGTGATCCATATATAAGACACACTGTGGTTTTTGGAGAAAATTAAAGTCTTTTAAGTGTCACCTTATAGTCCAGAAAATACGGTATTATTCTTTAATTATTCATTAATTTAAATGTTTTTTTTACATTTATTTTAATTTTCAAATATGTATTATAATAATTTTTTATTTTATAAAAAAAGATGTGTTTACACTCACTACCCAAAGGCTATTTGATTACAAATGTGACGTGTGTGTGTGTGTGTGTGTGTGTGTGTGTGTGTGTGTGTGTGTGTGTGTGTGTGTGTGTGTGTGTGTGTGTGTGTGTGTGTGTGTGTGTGTGTGTGTGTGTTAGGCACTGTGCTAGTCATTAGCCTCACCGGTTATCTACTGCAGCATGTGCCGACAAACTCTACTGGCCTTTTTTCTGTCAATAAAAGAGGGAAAAAAAATAAAATAAAAATGTAAAAGAGACAAGGAGACAAAGGGAAAAAAAAAAGACAAAATAAACAACCTTATATATAGAATAAATATCGTATGTACAATTTGCTTTGTGTGCTTCTAAAAATAAATAGACAAAGCATTTCTTGCCCCTTTATAGAAGTATTCACAACTTTCCATTTTGACATAAGAGGCAGAACGCTGTCACCTGGTCAGTAGGAGAGTGGACAGATGGACAGATGGACACCAGGACAAAGAATAAAAACACTGTAGAAAACAAACCACATGTCATTGGGCTGTTGTTTAAGGATCCAGAGGATGTACAGGTGCGCAGAGGAGTTTATACAGTTTGACAGGATGATCCCTGCAGCACCAGCAGCGCCCTCTGGTGTCTGTGTCAAACATTACAGTACGTATTTGACCAGCGTGGACAAGTGGACTTCTTTAGTGTGAAGGACTGAAAGAGCCAAAATTAAACAAATAAATATATCATTGTTTAATTAAAATAGGATTTAAATACAAACGTGTCGTTAAAATAATTTATTTTAGGAAAAAGAAAAAAAACCCCACTATTATTTAAGTAATTATTTCATGGTCCTTGTTTTTACAGTGGATCATGAATTTATTTTATCTGACAAACAGTAACTTTGATGGGCGGAGCTAACGCTTTGATGGGCGGAGCTTCATCTCTTCATCTTCAACTTCGTCTCTATTGAATTTGGAGCGAAAGTCCAAGTCCAGTGTTAGCAGCACAATTATTATTATTTTTTTTTTAATCTCACAATTTTAACATTTGAATTCACAATTTTGATTATCTTACAATTTTGACTTTTTAATAAAATTTTGATTTCTATCTTACAAATTTTGAGTTTTTAATCTCATGATTTTTTACTTTTTATTTGACAATTTTAACATTTTTACTCACAATTTAGATTATTTATCTTACAATTTTAACTCACAATTTAGATTTTTTTTATCTTACAATTTGGAGTTTTTATTTCATAATTTAGACTTTTTAAAATCTTATCTCATAATGTGTCATTATTTCTTTACAATACAAATTTATTTTAGGTAAAAAAAACTAAACAAAACATATAATTATTTTACTACTTAATATATTATTTCATGGTCCTTGTGTTGCAGTGACTTTATTTCATCGGTCAACCTTGCCCATCAAATTAATTAATTAATTTATTTAATTTTGGCACTTTTAATCATCCGTACATCTTTACAGTGGTTGTTCACTTGATGAAATTCATAACACACAACAATAATCATTAAAAGTTAAAAAGATTAGAGAAAGAAGGAATAGAAAAGAAATAAAATCACAATTAACATAATTAACACATTTAAAAAAATTCCGATTTTTTTTTTTGTTTGTTTTGTTTGTTTTTAAACAGGTAAAATAATCAAGTTTTTTTGTCGTTTTGTTGTAGTTGCACATTCACACTATGTTCCCTGCACATGCGTCCTGCTGGCCCCGTCACTAGCACAGATGTGACCAGCGCTCACAGTCACAGCGTCACATGCCCGGATCCTTCTAGACTTTTCCTCCAGGCCAACGGCTGTACTCGGTACAGTCTGACAAAAAAAAAACAAAAAACAAAAAAACAAAAACATGGCTGTTTCTCTTTTACTTCCTCTTTTCAACCTTCCAGTTTCCTGTGAGCAGCTACTGAGGTAAAAATTAACTCAGTAAAAGTACTTCATTACTGTACTTAAGTACTTTTTCTTTTTTAAAATATCGGTACTTTACTTGAATATTTATTTTTCTGGAAACTTTTTACTTTTACTCCTTACATTTTATATAAATATCTGTACTTTATACTCTTTACATTCTCAGAATAGACTTATTACTTTTTTAAACAGAAGTGACAGTATGAAAAATAAGTCAGTGGAAAAATTAGTGGAGGAGAAAAACTGTATAATTTTGACTTTTTATCTTAAAATTATGCATTTTTTTTATCTCATTTGTAATTTTTTTCTAATCTCATAATGACTTTTTTCAGATTTTTCCTACATTTCCTGCCCATACCCACAAATGTGAGTACAGTGACCTTATTAAACACATCATCTACACACTAAGTCACTTTTAAAGGCTTTATTTAGAGACTTTTTACGTAGTTTAATAATTATTGCGTTCATGACAAAAAATGCAGTTTTACTTTTGTACTTTATTACATTTGTGCAAATGTACTTTTTCACTTTTACTTCAGTAAAGGAGTTGAATCAGTACTTCTACTTTTACCAGAGTATTTTTCACACCAGTAGTTGTACTTCTACTTCAGTACAGAATGTGAGTACTTTGACCACCTCTGATCAGCCCACGGTAGACGACGTACCAGCTGATTATTAAAATCTGCTGGCAGGTAGTTTGTCTACATGTCAGGGTTTTTATTTATTTATTTTTTAACAATCATTTGCTGTTTTCACTGCAAAATGTTTGAATTTTTTTTTATAAAGTGTATTTGTCTCATGTTTCGTCCAAATATCTCAGACTTAAAATCAGACAGAATCACTTAAAGAGGAACTTTTTCAGTCAAATATAAGAACTGGTTTATAGATAATAAATCTGATTTTAAGAATTCTAATTTCCACTTGTTCTATTTCCAGATGTTTTGCTTAATTCAGGAACATTTATTTTTGTTTGTTTCTAAATTCAGGCAAAAAATTAATAAACCCAAACAAGTGAAAATTATCTATATCATATTTCTTTAAATCAGATTTTTCCAGATTTATTGTTTTTTTTATATTTAACTGTAAAGTTCCTCTTTAGGTGATTCTGTCTGATTTTAAATCTGATGAACATATTTGGACTAAAAATGAGAAGACTTAGATTTTATTCCCAGTGTACTACATTTATCTGGAACGACCTGGGACAAACCCAGACCCCGCCCCCTCCACACACACATCCTTCAATAATAAACGTGTTCTTCGCCGATACTTTTCAACAGGTTCCACTTACTATTTTCCACGGTTTCTGTGCTTTTTTCTCACAACCTAAAGCCAAGACAAAACACAACTGGATTCTGGATTTTTTGCGTAACCTCAGGATTTGGTAGGAAGGAACGCCAAAGCTCCGTGAAGCCAAAGGGTTCCTTTGAAGGATTAAAGAACAGGCTGTTGTGTTAAGTACAATCCTGGCTAATAAATGGTTCAGAACAGGCGATTATTAAGCAGGTGTTAACGTCAGAGGGAAGTGAACCCTTTTAGAGGCTGATGTAAGTGTTCCTTTTAATCTGATATTCCCAATACTCCAAGACAGGAAGTACAGGAATGACCTCCGCTTTCTGTTCCCACTGGAATTAAGCAATGATTGGAGCGACGCCAGAAGTACGTTTGTGGTCCAGTCCCCTTCACCGAAAAAAGATCAACCAAACCCAGTGGATGTTTTATTTCTAGTTTAAAAAGATCTCAGACAGAGGAACGTTTTCAGTCAGATAGAAGAAGTGATTTATAGACAATAGATGTGGAACTAATGTGATTTCAAACTATTACCCGGATCATTTTGTGTCCAGACCTCACAGCTGTGACGTCTTACTATCAACAAAAGGATCAATAGATCATAAAATCACAATTTAAATCTGTTGACAGTTGAGGGAGGAGAAGAACAAAAGTTGGAAACAAATTGTTTACAATTTTAAATTTCAACAAACAAAGTGATATGTTTTGTGCCTAATGCTTCGATCTAATGAATCAATCAGAATTGAAATCAATTGAAAATTGAGGTGAAGATTTTAGTGAATTTTGGACGATGACAACAAAGCTCGATGGTAACAGGTCGACGTGACTTCGTCCAAATGAGCTAAAAAAAACTTGCTTGCTTTGCTTAATTAAAGGTCAAATATCTTGTATTAATTAGCAGTTATTAGGTTTTTCTTTTATTCACTTAAACACAAAAAGAAAAACTAAAAAAAAAAAACACCACTATCCATTTTTTCATTTTGGTTTTGGAAACAAATTAATGAAGAAACAAGTAGTTTTTTTTCGTTGTCTTATTTTTGAAAAACAAATGAGACAAATTTAGGACAGAGTGGGACTCGAACCACCATCCCTTCAGTTACTAGACGACCTGTTCTACCAACTGAGCCATGGCCGCTCCATGAGCTCAGCAAGATTTTTCAAATCAGATTAATTATCAATAAATCACTTTTTATATCTGACTGAAAAAGTTCCTCTTTTAAAAGTGACCAGATATATATATATATTTTTTTACTAGACATGAGGAAAAATCCACTTGGTAAGATTTGGATTTTTTTCGCAGTGCTGTAGTAAACGCCAACCCCGTCGTTTTGTACACGAGACCAAAGTAAAAGAGAGACAACAGCGCTAGCCCTATGCACTACATCGAGAATAATTTTCATTTGTACAATAACATCCATTCTTGTTTTTAACATCATATAGCACTTGGTGATTAAGCATTCTAGGCCTGTCTGGGTAAAATTTTTTGCTGTCTTTTTTTCTTTCAAGTGTTAAATCATTAGGCGCGTTTCCACTATCGGAACTTCCAGGACATTTTTTTTTTGGGGGGGGGACTACTTTTGAACGGGCCATGACTTAGCCCGGTTCTCCCAGGCGTTGTGTCTCCGTACACTTTTGGCTCTGCGAGAACCTTGCGATGACGTCATCACATCGTAACGTCAATAACAAAAAGCGCCAAAAGTAAGCAGCAGAAGAAGAAGAAGAAATCACAACAAGACGAGACGTGTCGTGGACGAAGTTTGGATGTTTGTTGCGTTTGTGCTGATGGTTTATAATTATAATAATAATAATAATCAGTTAGATTTCTATAGCACTTTTCAAGGCACCCAAAATGCTTTACATTCGTGATCCAATATTCATTCACTCTCACATGCTCCCCCTGGTGGTGGTAAACTACATATGTGACCCTCCAGCACAAAACCAGTCACTTGGGTCAAATTTCATGAATTCAGATTTTATATTTATCTTAAACGTTTATTTAAAATGTTTGTGTGACACTAATTCAACCAATCAGAGGCTGTTTTTCAACATCGCCATAGCAACAAGTGAAAGGCTTTGTTCTGAGGCCTCCCATTGGTTCAAATTTATAATTCTGTAGATTTCTATTTAAGGGTTGTCTAGAGGGAATCCCCATCTTTCCAACGGTACCAAACATGACGGGGAAATACCTAACGCCAGCGCCAAGGAAAGTCGTGTTTGGAGTCGATTTGTCTTAGTTTTAGACTTAATTACTGTCAGAGTCAGTTGTTGTTCTTCATAAAAGACATGATTTGAAGAAGTTACGCTAGGAATTTAACAAACACTTATAGTTAGAAGTGTTCAGGAGACATTTTACTGGAATTTTAACAATAAACTTCAAACTCAATCATTTTGACAAATATAACGTATTTGAGGCTAAAGTTAAAAAACTGCTGTGACTGAACCACTGGGTTAATGATGGACGGACACATGTCTCCACGGTTGTCCTGGGACAGACTGACAGAAGTGTGGCTGACAATTCATGCCTACGGTCCCTCTGACCACCACCAAACATTCATCCACCAGTGTGAGGAGGGTGAAGTGTCTTTGCCCAAGGACACGACGGACTGACTAGGACAAAGCAGGACTCGAACCAACAACCCTACAGTTAAAGGACAACGCACCCTCCCAACTGAGCCACGGCCGCTTTACACAGTAACGGTTTCAGAGATCGAAAGTAGAAGAGTTGCTCTGGAAGAAGAAGAATTCCACAAACATGAATGAAACAGAGCTGGAAAAGCCAGGAATTATTCTGCTTCGTCGTGTGCTAAACTTCCTCCAACTACTCTTGAGTCGTTTGTCACGATCTGATGATGTTATTTTGGACAAGCGATCTGCGCGACTTCTGCCCAGCAACTATAACGGGCCGCTGTCGAGTACATGTCCTCGAGCGGGAACTCTGTCGGTTCTTGTAAAAGTTCCGGAAGGCGGCCCGGTCAGAACATCCCGGTCAGAACATCCCGGTCAGTGGAAGCGCGCATACGGTGAAGTTCCTGTAAAATGGACCCGGAATTTCTGATAGTGGAACCACGCCTATTTATAAACGGGAAACGTCCCCATTGAAAATAATGAAGACTCACCCTTTACCTTTTAACCAAGATATGGATTCATATTAAAAGCATTATTTACCAAAAAAATAATAATAATTTCAATAGTATAACAACAACAAAAGTAGTAGGACTCTTATTACGTAAAAGTAGAGGAGTAGTAGAAGTCTGTGTGGGCTGGATCCGTCACAGGAAGTGGGTTCGTTCCACGGTGGACACTGCGGCGCATAAGTGTCGTCCTGATACGATGAGGGTCAAACGCTACTGACCACCGTGTCCGTCAGGAGGAGAATTATTCTAGGCCTGGTCCAGTTCACACAGTCCCAGGACATCTAGACAGAAAGGCTGATGTTTGTTGAGAAGACCCTTCAACTGCTTCCTGTTTCTTTCATTTGTCGTTATCGTTGTTGTCGTTGTTGGGTGCACACCTGTCGCCTTTCAATTGCCTAAATTACTGTCTCTGTCCCCGATGAACCAGCGCATGTGGAAGCAGAGGGCGAGGAAGCCGGTCCCCAGCAGGTCGCCCAGGGCCGTCAGGTACGGGATGGAGAAGTTGTCGGGGTCCATCCCTCGACCCCACATCCAGTGAACCATCCAGTCGGCCAGGTAGAGGAGGATGACCACCTGTAGGCGGAGCACGAAGGGTTAATAATATACCTGCAGACCCAGGCCCATACAGTACACATACAGTATACATACAGTACACATACAGTACACGTACAGTACACATACAGTACACATACAGTACACATACAGTACACATACAGTACACATACAGGACACATACAGGACACATACAGAATACATACAGTACACATACAGGACACATACAGGACACATACAGTACACATACAGTACACATACAGTACACATACAGGACACATACAGTACACATACAGTACACATACAGGACACATACAGTACACATACAGTACACGTACAGTACACATACAGTACACGTACAGTACACATACAGTACACATACAGTACACATACAGTACACGTACAGTACACGTACAGTACACATACAGTACACATACAGTACACATACAGTACACATACAGTACACATACAGTACACGTACAGGACACATACAGGACACATACAGTACACATACAGTACACGTACAGTACACGTACAGTACACGTACAGTACACGTACAGTACACATACAGTACACATACAATACACGTACAATACACGTACAGTACAAGTACAGTACACGTACAGTACACGTACAGTACACATACAATACACATACAATACACATACAGTACACATACAGTACACATACAATACACATACAATACACATACAATACACATACAGGACACATACAGGACACATACAGTACACATACAATACACATACAGTACACATACAGGACACATACAGGACACATACAGTACACATACAATACACAGTACACATACAATACACATACAATACACATACAATACACATACAGTACACATACAGTACACATACAATACACATACAGGACACATACAGGACACATACAGGACACATACAGTACACATACAGTACACATACAATACACATACAGTACACATACAATACACATACAATACACATACAGTACACATACAGTACACATACAATACACATACAGGACACATACAGTACACATACAGTACACATACAGTACACATACAATACACATACAATACACATACAATACACATACAGGACACATACAGTACACATACAGTACACATACAATACACATACAGTACACATACAATACACATACAATACACATACAATACACATACAGTACACATACAGTACACATACAATACACATACAGGACACATACAGGACACATACAGGACACATACAGGACACATACAGTACACATACAGTATACATGCAATACACATACAGTACACATACAATACACATACAGTACACATACAATACACATACAGTACACATACAATACACATACAGTACACATACAGTACACATACAGTACACACAGGACACACAGGACACATACAATACACATACAATACACATACAGTACACATACAATACACATACAGTACACATACAATACACATACAGTACACTGCATGTTTTCAAAACAATCAACGTCACCAAACCTAGCTGGATGTTACTCTGGGATGGTAAACACACACATAGCCAGAGGGGAGGGGGGAGTGTTCCTTCACGCATTCTGAACCAATCACAGACGCCTCATCACTACGTAATAATATTCAGTAAAATGAAGAAAAATGACCAAAATAAATGAAAAGTAAAATGTCACATTTTGACCCCACACTTATCTTGGAAACTTGATCCAAATATAATTTAAGAGTTTTCTTTATCACTAACACACATGTGAGAACATTTCATTAGTTTGATTCCAGAAGCTTTTTACTTGTAGACCAGTGTGATCAGTGAAGAATGTTAAAGTTCAGTTTATTTAAACCACTGTTGACCCTCATATCTGCCGGTTACATTCATGCTGACTCCGCCCCCTCCACCTGTTTCCATCCTCTGCAATGTTTGTGTGTGTGTGTGTGTTAGTTCGTGTGTGTGTTAGTGGGTGTGTGTGTGTGTTAGTGTGTGTGTGTTAGTGCGTGTGTGTGTGTGTTAGTGTGTGTGTGTGTTAGTGTGTGTGTTAGCGTGTGTGTGTTAGTGTGTGTGTTAGCGTGTGTGTGTTAGTGTGTGTGTGTTAGCGTGTGTGTGTTAGTGTGTGTGTGTTAGTGCGTGTGTTAGCGTGTGTGTGTGTGTTAGTGCATGTGTGTGTTAGTGTGTGTGTTAGTGCGTGTGTGTGTGTGTTAGTGTGTGTGTTAGCGTGTGTGTGTTAGTGCGTGTGTGTGTGTTAGTGTGTGTGTTAGCGTGTGTGTGTGTTAGTGTGTGTGTTAGCGTGTGTGTGTTAGTGCGTGTGTGTGTGTTAGTGTGTGTGTGTGTTAGCGTGTGTGTGTTAGTGTGTGTGTTAGCGTGTGTGTGTTAGTGTGTGTGTGTTAGTGCGTGTGTGTGTGTGTTAGCGTGTTTGTGTGTGTGTTAGTGCATGTGTGTGTGTGTTAGCGTGTTAGTGCGAGTGTGTGTGTGTGTTAGTGCGTGTGTGTGTGTTAGTGTGTGTGTTAGCGTGTGTGTGTTAGTGTGTGTGTTAGCGTGTGTGTGTTAGTGTGTGTGTGTTAGCGTGTGTGTGTTAGTGTGTGTGTGTTAGCGTGTGTGTGTTAGTGTGTGTGTGTTAGTGTGTGTGTGTTAGCGTGTGTGTGTTAGCGTGTGTGTGTGTGTTAGTGCATGTGTGTATTAGTGTGTGTGTTAGTGCGTGTGTGTGTGTGTTAGTGTGTGTGTTAGCGTGTGTGTGTTAGTGCGTGTGTGTGTGTTAGTGTGTGTGTTAGCGTGTGTGTGTTAGTGCGTGTGTGTGTGTTAGTGTGTGTGTTAGTGCGTGTGTGTGTGTGTTAGTGTGTGTGTGTGTTAGCGTGTGTGTGTTAGTGTGTGTGTTAGCGTGTGTGTGTTAGTGTGTGTGTGTTAGTGCGTGTGTGTGTGTGTTAGCGTGTTTGTGTGTGTGTTAGTGCGTGTGTGTGTGTGTTAGTGTGTGTGTTAGCGTGTGTGTGTTAGTGTGTGTGTGTTAGCGTGTGTGTGTGTGTGTGTTAGTGCGTGTGTGTTAGTGCGTGTGTGTGTGTGTTAGCGTGTTAGTGTGTGTGTGTGTGTGTGTGTGTGTACCTGCAGTAGTGCAGCACCCATGTAGAAGGTGATGAAGATGGGGGTCAGGGTGGTGTGCCCCCCCCTCAGAGAGTTGATGGTGTAAAGGAAGACCAGGTGACCCGGGGCCACGAGGAGGAAGAGCACACGAGCAGAGCGAGAGTTCACAGCTGCAACAGAGACAAAGGTCAAGGGTCACCACCTCAGGCTGTCACTTATTTAGGATCAAAGTTGAACAGAGTCAGTGAAGGTCAAAGGTCAATTGTGTCTCTTCTTTTTACAGCTGCACAATATAGTGTTGGAGTGTCGACAACGCAACAGTCACATGACAGGTCCTGCAATATTTTAAATGTTTTAAATTATTTTTTTTATTAATTATATTTTTGTTAAGATAAACTATTAAAAATAAGAATAAATAAACAAATAAAAAAATCATTAAAAATTCAGTAAATACAAATACATGTAATAAAAATGACTATAAATAAAAAATAAATACAAATACATTACATAAAATAATAGAAAATATAAATAAATAAATAAAGAGTTCCACATAAATGATGTTGCTTTGGTTTTGGGTGATTTTCTTTTGTTGGTTTTTGGGGTGATTTTCTCTTGTTGGTTTTTGGGGTGATTTTCTCTTGTTGGTTTTTGGGTGATTTTCTCTTGTTGGTTTTTGGGTGATTTTCTCTTGTTGGATTTTGGGTGATTTTCTCTTGTTGGTTGCTTGTTTTTTCAGCTCAAACTATATATTGTGCAGCTCTATGAAGAACTATTTTCCGTATAAATACAGTAAATATTGAAGGTACATTATGTAGTTTCTTCTAAATTTAAACCTCTAACTACAGGATGAAGTTTAAAAACACAATTAAAATAATATTTAAAAAACACAACCATGGAAAAGTTACGTTTTATGGCACAAAACGATAACGGTAAAACAGTGGAATGTTCCGCCGCCACCCAGAAACTTACTGGAACCAAAGAAGGATGTGCAGGGTGTGGGACACTTCCTGGGGGTGGGGTTGGGGTCCCCCATGGGCAGGCCGTTCATGTGCAAATAGGTGGAGATTCGACTGGCCTGAACAGCGACCAGGTTACCCCCCACACCTGCAGAACACACAGAGGATGACACTGTAAGCCCAGGACACTGACAGATATATACAGTTATTAAGGGAAATAATTATTAGACCATCAGAAACAATAGTTATTTATTCTATTCACAGTAAGAATAAAACTCAGTTTAGCACCTACTGTATGTTTCTTCTTGTTTTTAGTGCATTTTAGTGTCATTTTCAATACTATAAGGTGCATGGTCAATGAATGGTTAATTTTATTTTATTTTTTCACATATGAGTCAAGTCAAAATCATGAGATAAAAAGTTTAAATTATGAGAAAAAAAAAGTCAAAATTATGAAATAAAATGTCCAAATTATGAAATAAAAACTTTAAATTATGAAATAAAAACTCCAAACCAAAACTATCTCATCATTTTGAATTTTTATTTCATGATTTTGACTTCGTTTAATGCACCTTATAATCCAGTGCGCCTTATAGTGTGGAATAGATGGCATTATAAAGAGCTGTTATGAATATTAATAACTGTTATTTTTCACCTGCCTCCACCAGCTCTAAACCATGGCTTTACACCATCATCTAATTCTGGAAAACATTTGTCATCCTTTGCATTTACTAATAGATGGATGTGATGATTATGTTTCACATGTCAACACATTTTTCTATTTTTGTTAGGTCTTATTTTCAGCTGCAGGTTTTTCACACTAGCATTAGTCCAGGGTCTCTGCACATTTATGACAAGCAAATATAATGCTTTTAAAGACCATGTTAAGACATGTATGTGTAAAAAAGAAGAACACGACTGCGGAACAAATACATACAGTAAAAAAAAAAAAAAAAAAGCAGACTCTAGGTTAAGTTCAAAGCATATGGTCTAAATATGTATAATTATATATTTATTAATGCACTTCACTATATATGTGGAAAGAAATTGAGTTTCAATAAAACTATCTGTAAAAATATAGATCAGCTTTTGTCTTCAGTTCAATATATGTTTTATATTTATCAATATATTGGATAATATATGCACTACTTTTCCATATGTGCGAATATATTTGAATATAATGCATTATATTTTTCACTATATTACCATATATTATTATTTCTTAAGGGTTATAAATGCACTCAGCAGTGTTTGGACTCACCGTTGATGACGGGGGTGAAAACAGCCATACCAGCGAAGTTTGGGTTGGTCACAGTTTTGTCCAGGATCAGTCCACCGACGCTGGGAACAGAAATAAAACAGACTGACTTTAGGTTTGGTTTGCAAATGTAATAATCTTTTAATAATCTGCACAAAAATGAATCCACTGTGAAAAGGAAATTGATTAAACTGAATAATTATATTTATTAAATAACATCTAAGCTTCCATAAAACTAGAGCTGCACCATGTGACAAAAAACTGACATTCACACAATTTTTTAACCCTGAAGTGTGTGTGTGTATGTATATATATATATATATATATATATATATATATATATGAATGAAAAAACTCCTCAGTAGTAAATAACAGCTGTGTGGTGACGGTCAAACAGATTAGTGTTTGACACTGAACATATGTTTCACTGTCATTCTTCTGTAGCTGAAATAATTAAATACAGTTAATAATTAAAAATGAATATATCATTTAATAAAATAAATAAATTACAGTACCTATCATGTCACTATTACATACACATTCATTGTAATGTTGATACTCAAACCATATATGGTGCAGCTCTACTCCCTTATTCTCAGTCACTTTTGAAATTATATTGTGTATATTTTGTATATTTATATCTGTATATATAGCGTGTTTAGTTGTTTATTTGTTTATATGCGTGTAGGCCAGTTTTTTCTGCTGCTGTGAACTGTAAATTTATCCACTGTGAGACGAAAAAAGGTTTATCTTATCTTATCTTAGTTGTTTAAATAAATGGTTTAGGGCTGATTTTCAGACCCGCATTTGTAATTGGGAGGTCGGTGAGGTCATGTGGAAGAGCACATTATGGATTTTAAAATAAAAAGTCAAAATTATGACAAAAAAAATCTAAATTTTAAAATAAAAAGTCAAAATTATGATAAAAAGTCAAAATTATTAAATGAAAAGTCAAAATTATAAGATAAAAGGTCAGAATTATGACAAAAAACATCTAAATTTTAAAATAAAGAGTCAAAATTATAAGATAAAAAGCTCAAATTTATGAGATAAAAGGTGAAAATTCCAGGTCACTTAGCACAACCATAACTAATCCATATATAAGGAAAGTAAAAGAAAACTTCTCATGGTTTATGTTATTATTTTACTGCTCCGTCCCACTGGACAGTTCAGACCTTCAGTGGAATTCACAAATCTATCCCATGGGTGGGTGGTCCTGGACCCTCTGTCAGTCTGACAGGCGTCCACTCATAGTTCCTGTCTTTAATATTTAGCAGCTTTAATGTAGCAGACTTCTACCTGCTGATCGCCATGGCGATGATGACGGGCTCCCACCCCGAGTACAGCACCTCCCTGGTGGACGGGATCTTCCTGGCGATGAGGACCCACAGGGGGCACATGGCCACGAAGGCAGCGCACACCAGAGGGTTGGCGTAGTTGTTGAACTCTGGGAAAAAAGAAAAAGGATAAATGTTTTATTTGTCAATTCAAAGGGGACGTTGGATCATTAAGACTTTTCATAGAATTTCTTACATATTATAATATTATTGATGTCTGTATCAACATATGAAATATATATATATATATATATATATATATATATATATATATATTTTTTTTTTTTTTTTTTTAATATTATTCAGTTTGTGTGAAATATTTTCACTGAATGACTGATCTGTTTACTGTTACAGCTGTGTTCATAAGTTTACATACACTGGGAAAATAGAATAGAAGAGTATAGAATAGTATAGAATAGAAGAGTATAGAAGAGGAGAGTATAGTATAGAATAGAATAGAATAGAAGAGTATAGAAGAGGAGAGTATAGTATAGTATAGAATAGAATAGAATAGTATAGTATAGAATAGAATAGAATAGAAGAGTATAGAATAGTATAGAATAGAAGAGTATAGTATAGTATAGAATAGTATAGAATAGTATAGAAGAGTATAGAACACTCTATGAGCTGCCGTGCTGTCTGTTAGTCCTCCATGTTGCCTGTAGGGGGCAGTGTTGCTGTGAAAGTGTCCTGTGGAGGTCAGTACAACCAGGCAGCACATGTAGAAGTAGACAGACCACATAGGGTTTGTACACAAGACTCAGACACCAGCTGTGTTTAACGTGTTTCAACCAAAACAAGCCCAATGAGCCCAATATAGTCTGTCTGTCTGTCTGTCCCTGTGGTATTTGGACTGAGTAAAGTTTGTGGCCTTCCAGTCCAGACAGAGGGAGGACTTATGGGATTTGGGTCAGGATGGTTTCATTGCTTTTCTCTCAGTCTGTCTGCACACGCTATGAAGAGGAGGCAGTTTAATGCAGATGGGTGAGGAAGAGGAGGAGGAGGAGGAAGAGGAGGAGGAGAAGGAGGAGAAGGAGGAGAAGGAGGAGGAGGAAGAGGAGGAAGAAGAGGAGGAGGAGGAAGAAGAGGAGGAGGAAGAGGAGGAAGAAGAGGAGGAGGAGGAAGAAGAGGAGGAAGAAGAGGAGGAGGAGGAAGAAGAAGAGGAGGAAGAAGAGGAGGATGATGAAGAGGAGGAGGAGGCAGTGATGACCAAGTCAAATAGTGGAATTCAAAAGCCTAAAATGAAAGTGAGGTCAAGTGTTGTTGGTTGTATGTGTGTTTAGCAGCAGGTCACATGTTCTGCTGGTGTACACATGCAGCTGCAGCCACTGTCCCAACAGCCTGTTTGACTGTGTGACCAAATAAAACATTTACACTAACTCAACTCAACAAACCACTATTAACTGTCTGGTGTCCAGGTGAGGAGAATCAACAGCTTCTAAAAGGATATTCTATTTTTAGTCTACAGTGGTACCTCTACTTATCCAATTCATTTGTTCCAGAAGTGGTTTCGAACTATGATGTTTTCATAAACAGTACGTACATGACGTATTTACGTACAGTACATACAGTAATGTACAGTAATGTACATAGTATTCATGTCTCTGAGGTTTCAGTTTCCTTTTATAAATATATTTTTCTTTCACATTCAGAGATGAAAAATTGAGGTAAAGGTTTTTTGTTACTTGGATCATTCATTAGCTGGGTCTGTCGTCAGTAGAAGTACCACTGTACATTTATTTGTATGTGACTATGGTACATTCACACAATAATAAAAATGTTACCAGGTTATATGAGATGATGTTATGTATGTCTGACCAACTCACTCACACTAGTTCTACTACGTATTTGTGACTCATTTCCAGGGTAATAATGGACGTTTCTCATAGAATTTGTTTTTATTTCCTTCTTGGTGTGAGGTTCTGGGAAATATTGGAATTTCTGAGGATGGATGGGATTGAAATAAGCATGTGAACACTATGAAGGAAAGTGAAATAGTTGTGTTTGTTCCTGATGGAAGGTGTGAACAACTAAACCACTATGACATGTTGTATGGCTACGAATTCATGCATTTGAAATGTGTCCAGGCTGGTTAATAGTTAGTACACTCATACAAAGAGCAGCTTTACATGATGTTTCACAGTCTGTGTCATTAAAGCACCATCAGTATCTGGCAACAGTCGAGTTGACTGAGGGCGGTCACAGCACAAGTTATTGGGTAGACGGACTAATATGAAATATTATCTCATAATTATGAGATAAAACTTCATTTTTGGTCATTTTTTATTCATTACCTCCATCAAGGAGTTTCTGTTTTTGTTCAGTTCTGTTTCTGCCGGTGTCTGTCTGTCTGTCTGTGTACAACATAACTCAAAAACTTATGGATGGATTTTTATGACATCTTCAGGGTATGGCGGTAATGGGGAGATCGACAAATTCATAGATTTTGGTGGTGGTGGCAGTGTAACCCAGGCCATGTAGCCCCACTTCCTGTGACGCTTTTATTTTCCCGGGACAATTTCCTTTAAAATGTCCCGGATTTCCCCGCGTCATTTCCTTTGCTTCACTGCTCTGCTGGACCGCGAGTCACACAGCCCTGCCACAGCCCCACGCTGTCACCTGTCTGTGCTGATCAATATCTCTGGTGATCGATTCAACCTTCTCTCCCAGCGGATCTCCCCATTAAACCCTCCGTAGACGCAATACTCACCGGTCAGGTTTTTTTTTGTTGTTGTTTTTTTTTCCTCTCCATGATTCTCCCTTTGATGGCGAGCTACCCCATTCCCTATCTGCTGCTGCGGTAGGACAACTTTTGTTATTCCGAACCTGGATCAAGGATTTAGTTTCGTTAATGGACACTAAACCAAGGGACTTTGAACTCGGAACCTCTTAAAAAGAGACATTGAAACCTCAGAAGTGTGAAACCGACCTGGTGTACTTTTGTTTTGAGTTGAACCCTTTGAATACTGTTTTGTTGTTATACTTGATATAAATAATATAGTATTGCAAATATTATATTAATTATACATACCTGTTTATTCATAAGCAATTAAGACATCGAATATTAATTAATCATTGTTGTATAATATCCTTATTATATAAATAGTATTAATAATATTTGATATCCCATTACTAAATAATAATAATATATAATATATACCTGGCTATTTATAAATGATTTAGACATCCAATATGACTTAAAAACTATTATATAATATTCCTATTATATTAATAATATTAATTATATTCGATTGTCCATTATTATTGGATACCTCTTTATTATTTTCCACAGTGTATTGTAATACCTGCCTGCCTGTAATACCTCATTATATTATTGTATTGTGTCATACCTTGTTATTATGTCATATCTTCTATATATACATACAATATACGTCACCGTAAAAAGAAATTGACCTTGGTTGTCCCATTATTCACACCACTCTGGCTCCAGTAGACGAACCTAGTCTGATTGAGTAACATCCAAGTGCAGTCAGTGCCCTAGTCGATAGAGGCGTTACAAGTGGCGAGCCAGCCAGGAGCCAAGGGGTGTGGCTAATTGGAAGCCTGACGTTTACATTTTTACACGTCAGCTATGGATTTTGTTGCGCAAGCAGGTGTGGACATTTCGCGCGCTGTTTTGGTCTCCGGTGTGACCAACACCAGTGCCGACAATGAAATCATTGATTACCTTAACACTTATGGTACACTCAAAACAACCTTACTTGTTAGCGATTCCAAAAGCACATTCTATAAAAACCTGATCGTGGAGTTTAAAGAATCTAGCGCGTTTAATGATTTAGAAGGGTTTCTCCCCTATACTTACACATCCCCCACCACTGCAAGCCGTGTGTACCGCATCACGTCACTCGCTAGTGAGTACGCGGCCACAGCTGGCAGTGGTACATCCCCTGATTATCTCCGCACCTTTAAAGAAATAGCAGAGAGCAGAGGAACACGCTTTGAAGATGTGTTGAAAGTTGTGATGGACCAAATCCGGGAACACTTGGATGGAAGCAGAGCAACTGAGGACACTGAAGATGGTAATGAAACCAAAGGAAAGGAAGAGGAGGACACAAAAACGGACGTTTCGATTGCAGCCAAGACCATGACTGTACAGGACATGTCCCTGCCGCCTCCTCGTTCACCCCGACCTCCTCCTGGTCTGTCCCACACTGGACAGCAGGAGCCAAGACGCCGTCACCCACTCAACCCGGAACCCAGGGTGACCCTGACGCATCAAGACCTGAGCCCCCCTGAAATACAGAGAGTAGTTGTGGAGCACGTGGTTCGGAATACTGGCCTTGGCGCATCGTCGTCACACCAACTGCGCTCTTTCTCTGGCCGTGTCCCGAAGCCTAGTGCGGAGGCAGACTTCGACTCATGGCGATCCCAAATTGACCTTCTGCTCGCTGACCCCAATCTATCTGCCTTATCTGTTACGAGACGGATTTTCGAGAGCTTGCTGACCCCTGCCGCCGATCTTGTTAAAGGATTGGGCCCTGACACTTTGCCCACTGTTCTGCTCCGTATTCTGGATTCCGCTTTCGGGACAGTGCAAGATGGCGAAGAGCTCTACGCCCAGTTCCTCAACATCCTGCAGAATCCAGGAGAGAGACCGTCCGCATACCTTCAGCGGTTACAGCTAAAGCTCAACATAGTGGTCAGGAGGGGAGGAATACAGGCTGCTGAGATGGACAGACACCTGCTGAGGCAATTTGTGCGTGGCTGCTGGGAAAACGTGCTCATCACCAAACTACAGCTCGAGCAACGTCGCGTGAACCCGCCACCGTTCTCAGAGCTCCTTTTGATGTTACGGACTGAGGAAGACAGGCAACAAGCAAAAGAGACACTGATGAAGAGACACATTGCTTCCAGCTCCTCAAAACCGAAGGCCACAATCCAAACACACCGCACTTGTTCCTGTGGGCATAAATCGCCCAGTGCCAGTGACGAGCTGAAGGAATTGAGGAAGCAGATGGAACAGCTCCAGCGACAAATGGCTGCCTTCATGTCTTCACATCAGCAGAGCCCAGCACCGTCCAAGCCAGCCCCACGTCAGCCCAGCAAGCCCAGCCAGCTTGCACCCAAGACGACAGCCAAACCAAAGCCTTGGTATTGTTTTCACTGTGGTGAAGATGGCCATGTCTCCTCTTCGTGCACTAATCCACCAAACCCTACTCTTGTTGAGCAGAAGAGAAAAGAACTCCGGAAAAAGCAGCAGGTCTGGAACACCAAGAACAATCCATCAAGTCTGTTAAACTAGAACCAGCTCCTGTGACGGGACACACTGGAGCTGCCACAACCGCCAGTCCCAGAGCGACAAGCAGCATATCATACCTACCAAAGGGTTTAATTGGGATGAAGAGCACCGGTCAGATTCAAATCAAGGGAACCACCTTCAGCTGTCTCCTCGATACCGGCTCCCAGGTCACAACCGTGCCACATTCAGTGTACAACCAGTACCTCTATGACCATGAGATTCAGCCTCTTGATGACCTGTTTGAAGTGGAAGGAGCCAATGGGCAGTCTGTACCGTACCTGGGGTACATCGAACTTACCGTGACATTCCCTCCTGACTTGCTTGGATCCACCGTCTCCATTGACACCCTGGCCCTTGTGGTCCCTGACCTTAAAGAGTCCCAATCCATGATCCTCGTAGGCACCAACACCCTTGACACAGCCTACAGAGAACACATTGAACACCAATCAGACCTGCCTTTCCAGCCTTCTGCCAACGGTTATCGGGCTGTGATGACGATCCTCCAACATCGCCACCAGCACAGCTTGGATGACCAGAGTGCCCCCCTGCTACTGAACCAGTCGTGCACCATCTCCGCTGGACAAACCACTGTCCTCGAGGGAACCCTGATCACCCATTCGTTGCGGGGAGAGAAGGCTGTGATCGTCGACCATCCCACTTCCCATGCACTACCTGGTGGACTCATTGTGAAAACGTGCCTCGCTGACCTGCCCAGACAACGGCCTTGCCAACTACCGGTCATCGTGACCAATGAGTCAGACCATGCAGTTACGATCCCAGCACGCATCATCATCGCAGAAACAAGTCCTTTCACAACCATTCTCAACAAGCAGCACAGCGTCCATCCAGTTCAGTCTACAACCTCTCCTCCGCTCCAATACAATTTTGGAGACTCTCCACTCCCCGCTGAATGGAAAGAGCGAATCACCCACCAGCTCAACAGCATCCCGGAGGTCTTTGCCCGACATGACCTGGACTTTGGCAGGACGGACAAGGTGAGACACCGTATCCAGCTGTCTGATCCAACCCCGTGCAAACAGCGGCCCAGGCCCATCCACCCCCAGGATGTGGATGCTGTCAGGCAACACCTTCAGGAGCTGCTGGAGTCCGGAGTTATCCGTGAATCGGAGTCTCCATTTGCCTCCCCCATCGTGGTGGTCCGTAAGAAGAACGGGAGTGTACGACTATGCATCGATTACAGGAAACTAAACCTACAAACCATTAAAGACGCGTACCCGCTCCCCAAACTGGAGGACACTTTTTCTGCACTTTCCGGATCCAAATGGTTTTCGGTCCTTGATTTAAAGTCCGGATATTATCAAATTGAGATGGAGGAATCCGACAAGCCGAAGACCGCTTTCGTCTGCCCGCTGGGATTCTTTGAGTTTAATCGGATGCCGCAGGGGGTGACCAACGCCCCAAGCACCTTCCAGCGACTCATGGAGCGGTGCATGGGAGAACTACATCTGAGAGAGGTCCTTGTTTTCATCGACGACCTGATCATCTACGCACCAACTCTTGAAGAGCACGAAGCTCGCTTGATGAGAGTCCTACATCGACTCAAGGAATTCGGGCTGAAGCTATCCCTTGAAAAGTGCTCGTTTTTCCAGACGTCGGTCAAATACCTGGGACATGTGGTTTCAGAGGCCGGCATTGAAACAGACCCCGACAAAATAAAGACTCTGTCCTCGTGGCCTGTCCCCCAAAACCTCAAGGAGCTCAGGTCTTTTCTCGGGTTCGCCGGGTATTACCGGAGGTTCGTTCAGGGCTATTCCGCAATAGTTAAGCCACTCCACAACCTCACTGCCGGATATCCACCGTCCCAGAAGCACTTGAAAAGTAAGATCAAGCCTGATGCCTACCTGAACCCCAAGGAGTCATTTGGGGGTCGCTGGTCAACTGAGTGTCAAACCGCCTTCGAGAACATAATCACCGTACTTACCTCCGCCCCAGTTCTGGCATTCGCAGATACCCAAAAGCCGTATACACTCCACACGGATGCCAGTTCCACCGGCCTGGGTGCCATCCTCTATCAGGAGCATGACGGGCTGGATAGAGTTGTGGCATATGCCAGTCGAGGCCTCTCCAAGAGTGAAGCAAAGTACCCCGCCCATAAATTGGAGTTTCTTGCTCTCAAGTGGGCGGTCTGCGAAAAGTTTCATGATTACCTGTATGGTGCACAGTTCACGGTTCTTACTGACAGCAACCCTTTGACCTATCTGCTCACGTCCGCCAAACTGGATGCGACTAGCTACCGCTGGCTGTCTGCTTTGTCCACCTTTGACTTCAAAATTGTCTACAGAGCTGGCAAGCAAAATGCAGACGCGGATGGCTTGTCTCGCAGACCTCACGGGGAGCTGTCTGACGACCCTTCATCCAGAAAAGAACACGAACGAATACTCAAGTTTGCCCAGCAACACCTCGACCCTTCAACCATCTCCATCGATCAGCAGACCATCCAAGCCATCTCCGACCGCCACCTGTGCTGCAGCCCAACCAACTGTGAGTCCACAAGTGCACGTGTACTGTCCTTATCTGCGCAGGTGGGCAGTATTCCTGACAGCTTTGTGAATGACGACCAGTTTGCCTCCCCTGTGCTTCTTCAGTTCTCTCATTCAGAGATCGCCAGCAAGCAGCGTGCTGACCCGGTACTCCAACACGTCATCGCACAGCTGGAACGTGGAGAGTCGCCACCACCGACGCTGAGGGAGCAGCTCCCAGACCTGCCTCTACTACTCCGAGAAGTTAACAAGATGGAGCTCCGTAACACCCTTCTCGTGAGAAGACGCCAGGTTGGGAATGAGCAGTCATACCAACTCGTGCTGCCAGAGGAATTCCGGGCAGAGGTGCTGCACCAATTGCACAACCAGATGGGCCATATGGGGACAGAACGGACTCTGGATCTGGTCCGATCCCGATTCTATTGGCCCCGGATGGCTTTGGATGTGGCCAACAGGATAAAAACCTGCGAGAGGTGTGTGCGCCGCAAGTCACTTCAAGAGCATGCCGCGCCTCTGGTCAATATTCAGACATCACGCCCCCTCGAGCTAGTCTGCATGGACTTCCTGTCCATTGAACCTGATGGAAGAACAAAAGACATTCTCGTCATGACCGACCACTTCACTAAATACGCAATCGCTGTGCCCACCCCCAATCAGAAAGCTACGACCGTCGCCCGTTGTCTCTGGGACCACTTCCTGGTCCATTATGGCATTCCGGAAAAGCTACACAGCGATCAGGGCCCGGACTTTGAATCTAAAATCATCCGTGAGCTATGTGAACTGGCCGGCATACACAAGATTCGCACCACACCGTACCATCCAAGAGGCAACCCAGTCGAACGTTTCAATAGAACACTCCTGGACATGCTGGGGACACTGACCAACCAACAGAAACAACACTGGAAAGAATATGTGAAACCACTCGTGCACGCCTATAACTGCACCAAGAATGACAGCACCGGATATTCTCCATATGAACTACTCTTCGGCCGCCAACCTAGACTTCCTGTGGACCTTGCTTTTGGCTTGCCACTCACTGATGCCAAACCGGAAACACACACACAGTACGTCCAAAAGCTCAAGTCACAATTGGAGGAAAGTTACAAACTGGCCAAGGAGAGTTCCCAGAAACTAATGGACCGGAATAAACTCCGCTTTGATCGCCACGTCTTACCATCAGCGTTGAATGTTGGAGACCGAGTTCTGGTCCGGAACGTGCGTCTGAGGGGCAAACACAAACTTGCAGATAAGTGGGAACCAAATGTGTACATCGTCATCAAGAGAGCTGGAGACCTCCCCGTGTACACTGTCAGGCCAGAAGGGAAGCCGAAACCAGAAAGAACACTACACAGAGATCTCCTGCTTCCCTGTGGATACCTGCCTGCCCTTGAAACACACTTACCTGCAAAGGAAAAGAACCTTACCTTGCCTCCTCCTGATCCAGTTGATCCCGACGATAACACCAGTTGCATCGTGCATGTTCCTGCTGACCCTGAACCCGTGAGATTTACAACTGTCATTGACCTACCCACTGTTAGCCCGCATCAAGCATCTGTCAGTACTGAGGATGGATGCTCTGCGGTTGGCGGCCGTCTGTCCTCAGTTGCTGAAGAACCCCCTCTGGCTGCTGGTACAGTGGAACCTGAAGAACCCTGCGAGATTGACATCAACTTAACTGAACCTGCTGGATTTCCTGAACCTGCACACCACTCACATGAACCTACAGAAGCACTAGAACCTGACAGAGACTCCTCTGATCCTGTCGCTGCCTCTGTCACTGGAGAAAGCCCTCTTCCACAGCCAGAGCCTTCCAGCGATCCTGACCCTGACTCACCTTTGGCTGCTATTCCCAGTCCTGAGTCCGAGCCGCCGCTACGCCGTTCTGCTCGGTCTAGGCTGCCCCCGGACAGGCTACAGTACTCTGCACGTGGTCGTCCGTTCCTGAAAAGCCTCCAGAGCATCCTCCATGGCCTGAGCACTGCCTTTACCCTCGCCTTCCAGGACGATAACTATGTGGTTCCCACTGTTCCCAGCCAGTCAACGACCCGTTGCCAGCCTGGTCCATGTCCGAGGCCGTACATGGAGTCAGGGGGGGAGAGTGTAACCCAGGCCATGTAGCCCCACTTCCTGTGACGCTTTTATTTTCCCGGGACAATTTCCTTTAAAATGTCCCGGATTTCCCCGCGTCATTTCCTTTGCTTCACTGCTCTGCTGGACCGCGAGTCACACAGCCCTGCCACAGCCCCACGCTGTCACCTGTCTGTGCTGATCAATATCTCTGGTGATCGATTCAACCTTCTCTCCCAGCGGATCTCCCCATTAAACCCTCCGTAGACGCAATACTCACCGGTCAGGTTTTTTTTTGTTGTTGTTTTTTTTTCCTCTCCATGATTCTCCCTTTGATGGCGAGCTACCCCATTCCCTATCTGCTGCTGCGGTAGGACAACTTTTGTTATTCCGAACCTGGATCAAGGATTTAGTTTCGTTAATGGACACTAAACCAAGGGACTTTGAACTCGGAACCTCTTAAAAAGAGACATTGAAACCTCAGAAGTGTGAAACCGACCTGGTGTACTTTTGTTTTGAGTTGAACCCTTTGAATACTGTTTTGTTGTTATACTTGATATAAATAATATAGTATTGCAAATATTATATTAATTATACATACCTGTTTATTCATAAGCAATTAAGACATCGAATATTAATTAATCATTGTTGTATAATATCCTTATTATATAAATAGTATTAATAATATTTGATATCCCATTACTAAATAATAATAATATATAATATATACCTGGCTATTTATAAATGATTTAGACATCCAATATGACTTAAAAACTATTATATAATATTCCTATTATATTAATAATATTAATTATATTCGATTGTCCATTATTATTGGATACCTCTTTATTATTTTCCACAGTGTATTGTAATACCTGCCTGCCTGTAATACCTCATTATATTATTGTATTGTGTCATACCTTGTTATTATGTCATATCTTCTATATATACATACAATATACGTCACCGTAAAAAGAAATTGACCTTGGTTGTCCCATTATTCACACCACTCTGGCTCCAGTAGACGAACCTAGTCTGATTGAGTAACATCCAAGTGCAGTCAGTGCCCTAGTCGATAGAGGCATTACAGCAGCTTACCCAGCTCCTTGTACAGTCCAGTGGAGATGCCAGCCAGCAGCGACAGGGTGATCAGGTCTCCCAGGCTAGCAGCGATCGGCGTGGCCACGTTGTCCGGGTTGATGCCAACTTTCCTGGACGCGACAATGACGCCGATCATGATGAGACCTGAGGACCAGAGATGATGTTATCAGCATCAACGTAGACCTTTAGAACACTGGGACTGTGTTAACGGTGGAGTAGGAGATGTTTTTACTAGATTGTATAGTATTGTATGGTATATATTTTACAATAAACCTGTAACACTCTAATTACAACCAATTGATGAAATGCTCTAACACAAAAATAAAGAAATAACTGGAAAAAAAAAGAAAAAACACTATCCAATCATTTTGAACAACACTTCAAATGATTGAACAGTGATATGTCAATCAAACTAAACTGCCATTTGCCCCTCCCCCTTCTGTTTGTAACTCTCCTGCATGAACCGTGCATTCACAGAGGTTTGCAGCACAAGTACTTCCTGTTCTTCTGCTCTAAACCATAGCTAGTTATATTAGCACTATTACAGGTAATTAAGCTAAAGCTAGGCTAGTTATATTAGCACTATTACAGGAAATTAAGCTAAAGCTAGGCTAGTTATATTAGCACTAGTACAGGACATGAAGCCAGACCTAGGCTAGTTATATTAGCAATATTAAGATGCTAAGTTAACCAGAAAACAGTTTTGTCACTAACATAAGTTAGACAGGTATGAAGAGTATGAACTGGGGCTGTTTTCTGGAAGAGCAGGGGGTGGGGTGGGGGGGTCTTGAAGGAGATGTAATGAGGTATGTATGGACAGGGGCCGGAACAGGGGTCACAGCCTGAACTGGAGCCGGATTAATTGTTGGTGTGAACACTCGACAACATGCTAGTACTGTGGAGGCGTGGCTTTGGTGTTTTGACTTGTGCATTGTCCAAATGTAGCTGCTCTTCTAACATCACATCTCTCACCATTAACTGCTACAGATATACTTGGTCATTGTAAAACATTGGGGATGGGCGGGAACTGAGAAAGGGGAAGTGGTGGGTGTCCGTCACAGGCTGGAATGTGGTTGGATTCCAGTCTGACGCGCTGCGGTTCACGGTTGGCATCTGAACTACTACAGAAAGTCTGGGCACATGTCAGCTGTCAGATTTAGTGTTATGGAAATAGATTGTAAAATAGAAATAGTAGAAAGTTTTGCCTATTTCAGCCACTGAATCATACTGTACCCACAACAGTTCACACAAACAAATAAAAAACATTTATTCTGGAGGACGATTGTTGCCATTGAACGCCACTGTTTGAAAACATTTTGTCCATGTTGTTCCATTGGCAGATTTTTTTTTTTTTTTTTTACTTAATTCAAGCCAAAAATCTGCCAATAGAACAAGTGAAAACTATCTTTGTAAGATTTACTGACATAAGATTTTCCAGATCTAGTTGTTATATCTGACTGAAAAGTTCCTCTGCTCCAATTAAGGCAATTATTTAATGTAAAATAATGAAAATGTTTCTTTACTGGGTCTCAGTAGGATATTCTAAACTCTTTTATTCTGTTCTAAATACTTCTATTCCATTCTAAACTCTCCTCTTATGGATGTTAGCTAAGCTAGCCTGCAGTTGCTAGTAAACATAGCTCCTGTTTTCTAATGTGGCCAGTGTTGTTCCCAGGGGCTGATGGGTAATCTAATCTCTCAGACAGTAATGTCTGTGTGTGTGTGTGTGTGTGTGTGTGTGTGTGTGTGTGTGTGTGTGTGTGTGTGTACCTAGCAGCAGAGATGCGATGAAGGCGGTGGCCACGCTGGACGCACACAGCAGCACGGCGTGGCCCAGCCTGAAGTGACCCTCTGGGATCCAGCCAAATATCACAGCAGCTATGGAAGCCAAAAAACCCACCACTGTGGCCTGGACCTGAACACAACACGGGGACAGAGACACAGGGACGCTTATTTAGGATCAGTCTTTGAAGCATGGGTTTCAAATATACGGCCCAGGGGCCACAGGTGAGCCTTTATCTCAGGGGGGGGGGGGGGGCATGTTTTAGATGTACCCCTCATCTACACCTGAAAGTCGTTATCATTCTTCTACAGAACTTGATGACAGGCTGATTATTTGAATCAGGTGTTAGAAGAAGGAAACATCTGAAACATGCTCCCGCCCCAAGCTAAAGGGTCCAATCTGACCTTCTTTAAAATGTGAAATTATTCATACTCAATTGTTTAATGGACTGAACATTTTTAATTACCTCTGCCAAGAAGGTTATGTCTGTCTGTCTGTCTGTTTACAACTTAACTCAAGAAGTTATGGACGTATTTCCATGAAACTTTCAGCACAGCTTGGGAATGACACCCAGACCAATCGATTTTGGTGAAGATCCGAAAGAGATCCTGGATTCTGGATCACTTAGAAATATATTCTCCATTTACCACAGTGTAACATTTCTACTGTTTGTTTGTTTGTTTGTTTGTTTGTAAGCAGGTTTAAACAAAAAAAACTACTGGACCAATTTCCATTACATTTTCAGGAAATGTGCTAAATGGTCCAGAATAGATCCCATTATATTTTGGTGAATGTAGGTCAAAGGTCACAATCACCAAAAATGTGTTTTAGCAATAATAAGAGGTTTGAGTAAATCAGGTAAAATGTGTGTGAGGGGGGCGGGGTTTGTTGTGCCGGGCACATCTAGTTGTTTTTTGTTTTTTTTTGTGGACAACCAAATACAAGTTCACATGATAACATTTTGTACAACCATGAGACTTTTTTCTGTTTGTTTTTTTTTTACTCAATACAGAGAATTCATTGGACACAGGATTAACACAAGCAGAAGCTCAAACAGCAGCCTGTAAAAGGAGCCACCGGTGTGACCTGGCCCGAGTGCACACTGACCCGAAATATCCAGCCAGTGGAGGTTTAAAGTGTTCCAGGAACTATGGACTCACCAAACATTACATAAGCGCAAAAACCCACTTAAAATGACAAACCATGAGCAGAGGAGGCTGATCCTACCCCTGACTTTACAAAAGAACATACAGTGATTCCAGACGACGGGGTTAGGGTTCGGTCTGTGCTCTGTGGACGGAAGCATGTGAAGAAGAAAACCTGCTTTTGCTGAAAAACAAAAGTGTATAATGGCATTTCTACTGGACAGACCTGATTATTCTGTCACATTAACCTTCAATGGGGGAGGCATAAGACCCAGGCTCTGATGTAACAGTGACTCCGACGTCATGTGGACTGTGAATCACCACGGAAACGTACAAACAAATCTGACTCATCGCACACAGTTTGGGATTAACCTCACAACTCGATCAATAATAATAATAATGGATTAGATTTCTACGGCGCTTTTCAAGGCACCCGAAGTGCTTCACATTATTGATCCATTATTCATTCACTCTCACATGCTCCCTCTTGTGGTGGTAAACAACAGTGATAACAACATGAGTGACTGTAGTAACTGGCACATTAAGTTCATCTGAACAGTTCAACTCTTATATTTAGGGAACTGTTTAACATTATGTAAGTGTTTAAAGGAGTCATTCCATGGTTATTTCATTAATATGTGACCCACCACCAGTAAACCAGGCATAAGTGTGTGTAAATCCAAACAGAGTTATGTGTGTATCTTGGTAGAGTGGAAACTAAGGTTTAAGATGGTGAAAAAATGATGTTTCTATCACAAGTAGAACCAAAGTTATGGTCATTTTAATATCCACATTTGGACATATTTTACAATTTGCATATTTTTAGATATTGTCCGTTAAAGTTTTGGACTGTTTTGGGGTAGGAAGTCCTTAGCAACGCATAATAATTTGTATCCGATTGACACAAATTGTTGACAGATGTTAAAGGACACTCTGATGGACATGTCACAGAAGTTTTATATATTATAATAATAGGACAGAAGTGTGACGTATTATAATCATTTGGCTTACACCATTGGACAGAACATTCAATATAAGCTTTTACCTCGTACCAAACACTTGGGTGTTTACCCACGGAACGGAGATCGTTTTGTTCGGCGAAAAGAGGTGGAAGTCGTCTTTGTCTTTGCTCAGCAATACCTGAACTTTTGTCGCCGCTTAAATAATTGACTCAATAAACACCTTTATTGATTGGATTTCAATGTAATGACCACAGGAAGTGAACATAGAGGTGTTAAGGTACCGTTTTTTGATAAGGTGTAAACACTAATAACAAATCACCTTCCAGCCTAAATTTGGCTGTAGCTCTGAACGGCTCAAGGCGACTTATGCCTGGTTTCGTGGTAGTGGGTCACATATTACTGTGTGTGTTCTCCATTGTTATAGAATACATTGTGTGTTGGTTCTATTAAAAAAAAAATTCCATATTGTTTTGTTTCCAGCTGTTTTTGAGACTTAAGGTCGAACAACAGAGTTCACCGGTATTACCGCTTCCATTGAAGTATCTTGCCCGAGGACACAATGGACATACGAGGACAGAGTAGGAATTGAACCGCCAACCCTTTGGATAATAGACGACCCGCTCTACCAACTGAGCCATGGCCACAAATATTATTAATTCACATGTACCAGTTAATTAATAATATTTGTAGTTGTTATTAAAATGACTTACTCTGTCACTGTCATGGTCCAGTACCTGTACAGGAGCTGGTCTGAAGTAGCCTAACCACAATATCTAATCCATGTAGAGCCTGATGGGATTGTGTTGCTTTAACCTGATTTCTCCCTGTAGCCTGGTCTGTTGAGTGCATACAAACACTGTGAGAGATGCCGCAGGTTTTCTTCTTCTGATGGTTTTACCTGAATTAGAGCCAAGTTTCCCATGATCATCTTCCACATGTCTTTAGTTGTGTCCATCAGCCCAATATTAGCCTGAAAAAGAGACAACACATTAGGTCAATCCGTCAACAGGACAAACAGGACAGCTAATGATGCTGAAATTTAAAAAAAAAAAAAAAAAAAAAAAAAAAAAATATATATATATATATATATATATATATATATATTTATTTTTTTATTCAGGCCTATTTATTTTCTTTTTTACATGATTATTTTGTATTCATTCATTCATTTTTATGTATTTTTTTAAATTGAAATTTTCATCATTAATTGTATTTATTTTTATTTTTATTATTTTATTAAAACATTTTTGGTTTATGGTCACTACCCAATGGCTACTTGATTACAAACTTTGTCCTCATGAGACATGGAAACCAATGTATGTGTGTGTTGTTTGTTGTCCCATCACAACAATACCATGTCAGTTCTCTGTGAACAAAGACCCTCTGATCTGTGATCCCCCACCCTGCGGCCGACACCACTTATCTCATCTTCCCTCTTTAAATACGTGCACACACACACACACACACTTAAGAGTCTGCAGAGTAGAGTATCTGTGGTGACACTAGGCCAGTGTTTATCCAGAGCTATGATACTGATGCTCATCCACAGTGAAGGACACAAACAGAGACTGTCCTCGTCCTCTGTGTCCTCTCACATTTACATATGTACAGGGAAGACAAACATCTGGACACATGAAAACACATACAAGTTCTGGGAGAAGACACATATTTATGCTTTTAAAATACACTGGAGGGCAGGTTTAACAGAAATGGGTTAAAAAAAAGAATTCAAAGTTAATGACAACAACAGGACCACGTACTTAAACCAGGGGTCGGCAACCTGTAACATCCAAAGACACATTTGAACCTGGTTTCCATGGAAACTAAAACACCAGTGAATGTGTCCCAAAACCTTACTTTTTGTTTGGATGTTCCTGGAGCTTCCACTCAACCAACTTTATTTTCTCTCTTGCTCCCTCCATACTGTAGGATTACATAAAGGTATGTATTTATAAAATTATAGCTAATATTTAAATTACAATGATTTACCAGGTTATTTGAATGTTTATCTCAAACGACCCGACCGCAACCTGAATATCATTAAAAATATTTTCCAATGACCCCATATATAGGGTTTGAGGCGTTTAAAGCGTCTTTAACAGTGGTATTTGAGCCACATGTGTCTGCAGTTGGTCAGTTTATCTTTTCATAATTGGATTTTAGAGTAGAAGTACTTTATTGATTCCATTATTGGAAAATGAGTTAAAGTTTTGTTTTTAGAAATGAAAGAAATATTAGTGGTTAATTAGATTTTTTGTTTCAGAACAGAGGAATTCAAATAACATTTCAAACCATTTTTTTCTTTTTCACTGTCAAAACACATAAATCAAATGTAAAAAAAAGACAGATTTTCATTCACCATGTTATTAACTTTAATATCGGCCTGATATATTGACTGGCCAATATATCAGTCTATCATTAGTTTACACTGGAGCTCATATCGTACGGTAAAATAAGTATGTGAATCAACAATGTTATTTCTTTACAATTAAAGTGAAAGGGAAGACAAGTGGAGGAGGAACATTTTAACTCTTGGATGTTAATATTTAAAAGATGATGCCGTTTAATTAATACTTGGGTGGAACTTTGATCTAAGCTCATTTACTTGGGGGGGGGGGACTGAGGGACTGAAAAAAGCAAACTAAGGGTTAGGATAATGTGACAGATTACACTTGGTACAAAATAAATGTGTGTAAAAGTTGATAAAAGACCATAGACTGAACATAATTCTTGTACTTTCATTTATTAGCTGTGGTTTTTGAAGGCATTAGTTTGTGATTCAGTCATTTCAGTCGTGTCTTTTTGGACACGACTGTTGGACAGAATGGGCAGAACTATGAGGGATTGAAGGGTTAGAGGTCAGCTAATACTAAGCACCGGCTTATTGATGCGGTACAACGTTAAATTCTGTCCAGGGTTACACAACAAATCATGTTACTATCTTGTTAGTGGATCCTATTAACCACAACACACATGTCAATCAAAGTCTGACACGGTCGGTTTCAAAGCGTCATATTTGTCCTGAGATTAAATTAATGTAGGAAAAAAAATTAAAGACGGACCACAAGATCACATACCTGACAGTCCAATGACAATAGAATGAATGGGACTCGAGTGAATAATAGAAAATATTACTATTGTATTTTTACACAGAAGTCCAATAGATTGCCCCTAGTGGCTGTTAGTGGTATAACGCCTTTATAAAATACACACTGGCTTCATTTATGAACACAGAACCAATGCACTTAGCACATTTTTTTCTTCTTTTCTACTGATTTGACCTGAAATTACACTGAAAATATGAAGAATTAACTTAGAACTAGACAAAAACAAAAGACTGTGCTCATCAGGTCCTCACAACGGCTGTTATCGACAATAGATGATCAAATCAATCCCACTGTATGGCTGAGTGTTTTTAAAACAGTGTGAATGGTAAAGGACTTTAAGCAATAGCACTGTTCAGTCAGTTATAATCTTTCTTGTAGAGTAAATAAATATCAAAATTGCAAATTAATCATTTACAAAATCAATATTGTCTGTATGGACGATGATAAAAGCAAAAAAAAAACAAGTAAAACTGTGGTGTTAAATGCAATGCGGGTGAAAACTTTGGGTGCACCTAACTTTTGTGCTGGTGCACCTAAGAAAAACAGTTAGGGTGCAGAAAGTTAGTGTGGAGCTCGGTCCATGTGAATGGGTTAAGTTTGACAGCCCTGATAATTATCCTCTAAAGGTCAACATCTAAAGGTCAAGAACATTTCAGATTTGAAGCATTTCTGTATTTTTTGTGTGTCCTCATGTCCTCGGTGCCCTCTGGACAGATAACCCTAGGATCAGGTCATCCCAAAACGCCCAAAAATCCACCTGATATGACAAAGGTGACGTGACTGGAGGTGAAATAAAAGCAGCTCCTTGACCTTCAGAGTGGAGCGTCTCCACTTCCACAGTCACAACCATGACACAGTGACAACGACTAAGGGCCAGACTGCCACAAATACTGATAAGAGCTTAAATAACACACAGATAAGGACACGGCAAACATCTGTGGCACTGATAATGAACCCAGAGAGACACCACACTGCTCACGAAAAAGACTATTTTATACCTAAGGTCTAGAGATGAACAAGATATTGTTTTAACGTCCACATCGTAGGTCCTGCAATTATTTACATTTATTTATTTATTTATATATATATATATATATATATATATATATATATATATATATATATATATATATCTGTTAAAAAAAAGTGCAATGTCAGTTTTTTCCAACATGGTGCAGCCCTACTAAGGTCTGAAAGGTTTTGAAAAACAACACATCAGTCAGTTCAGAGATGACGCTCAGAAATTCACAGAAGCGTCGTCTGGTGTTATGTGACGATGATGTGATGATGCCAGGCCCCCAGATTTGTGTGTGTGTGTGTGGGCGGTTGGATTAGTGGTGTTTGGATCATTACAGAGATGGAACAGGATGGATGTTGTAAAAGAGTCATAGATGACATAAGACACAGTCGAGGCTCAAACACTCAGAACCACATCCATCTGGAATTAAACACATGTGTCTTTACTGTGTCCTGTTTGTCTGTGGGTGACGTTCCACTCCTATGGTGGATTACAGTGCAAAGTTTCACATCATTACGACAAACAACAACAAAGATATTAAAATAATTCCATTGCTCTAAATCTACATTTATACAGAGACGATGAAAACAGAAGACGCAAAAGTGGCGTCTCATCTGACTATGAAATTGGTATTTTTAATCATTTTTGTACTTTAGTAGGACAGTAAAATGTGAAGAAACTTTCATGTTTTATCTGAAATATTGACAGAATGAGAATCTAAACCTGTGTTTTTCAGCCTGGAATTTATAGTAATTGATTTAAAAAAACAAAAAACAAAAAATGTACTAATTAAAAATATGAGGTGAGTTAAAAGACAATGCCAATCCATAACAGATATGAACTAGTGTGAGTGTGTAACTGCAGTACTGTGCAACGGTTTATCTGTCATCATTCATAGTTGTAGTTCTTGTTTATTCAGTATTAATTATCAACCTTATCAAAAAAAAAAAAAAAAAAAAAAAGCTGGACTGATTGTACATGTCCTGACCAAGGAACATAAAATTCTCCCTCTGTGCAGTAATAATCTACACCTGCTGTTTCTGCTTCCATCCACAGTAACATCAATTAAATAGACTCAACGTCCTCTAATAGTCGAGATGTGATCCAGACCCAGACATGCTGAGGACCCTCAGGTTTTATTGCATAAATCAGGGCATTAATGACTTTGTTTTTTTTTCAAGTCGATTTATGCGTCAACTTGATGACATCATCACACTGTCTGCGGAGAAACAACATGGACACACGTCTGTCCAGCATTGAACAACTGGTATTAAAGTTCACTGTAACGTTACAATGTCCACTGATAAGACACAAGCATCAACGTTTTAACACCAACAAAACAAAGGCTAACGTTAGCAAAGACTTTTCTGTTAAATTCTGTTAAACGACATCAGTAGGTGAACATGTGTCTGCATTTGGTCTGGGACCAATGACTCTAAAACTGGACTGTCCACACGTCTGTCAAACGTCCTCACTTTTTACATTTCATCATGAGGATGAAATGGCCGCCAAGACATAAACCACTGACACCAGTTATCGTCACATTTACGGCTAGTTTCGTCACATGATAAAGGTTTGATGACAATAGTTAGTCACTATAAGGCACATCGTGAATGAATGGGTTATTTTTTAGATTCTTCATTTATAAGGTGCACTGGATTATAAAGTGTATTAAGTGAAGTCAAAATTCCCAGTCATTAAAAACAACCAGAATTAATCCATCTTTAAGGTGCACTGTCATTTTTGGAGAAAATTGAAGTATTTTAAGTGTCACCTGATAGTCTAGAAAATACAGTAACCATTGTTTCCCAGAAGTCATGTAATTTCCTTTTCAAAAATTGGTCTGGACATTTTAGAAAAATCCAAACATTAGAATGGACACGATCTGCAATTTTACACCCATGTGCTTTACTATCAAATGCAATCTATTACATGATCGAAAAGAAATTAATTTTAACAAAGAATTAAAAATGTCTGGAGTCGCCAGAAATGTGGGATGTAAAAATGGGGCCAGGATTCAAAAAAAGTTTGGAAACTAAAGATTTAAACCTTCCAAAGAAAGTTAAATGGCTATTTGCAATGATTTCTTAATGTTAATGTTCTTAATGTTATTTTTATTTATTATTTTTTATCATGCTTTCAGTCTTCTCTATAGTACTTTAGTCCCACGGTTCTCAAACTGGGGTCCGCAGACCCCTAGGGGGACGTGGCGCATGTCCAGGGGGTACGCGAAATTATTCACGGTTTTGTTTTTTTGTTTGTTTTTTTTTTTTGCTGTTTTATTTTGAAATGCGGAAGTTTTATTTTGTAGCGAGCGGGCGGAAGTAACAGCGCTGTTTGACGCCAGCTTGACTAAAGTGAGACGGGGCGAGTCACAGGCTATTTTTAGCCACCCTGCAGCGAACATGGATGGATTTTTGTGTCCGCCAAGTTCCTCAAGAAGTGGTAAAAGAAATGACAATGAAAATGACAATGACAAAAACAAACGCCCTAACCCTAAAAAGAGAAAGTACATTGATAGTTATATTGAGTTTGACAAGATCATCCCTCTCATTAAGTCTCTGTCTGTCTGTCTGTCTGTCTGTCTGTCTGTCTGTCTGTCTGTCACACACACACACGGTTTTGTGTGTCTTTTGTTCCGTTTATTATTTTAAAATTATTTAAAATTGTTGTTTCTGAAGTGTTCATTTATATTATAATACCTGAAAATGTGGCTGGTTTGCACAAAAGAACTATTAAAAAAGGTTATCATTGTTTCATAATAATCATTGTTGAAGTGTTTTTTTTATCATTTTCAGTATCGCGAGGATGAGGGGGGACATGGAAAAATTTCACCCCTCCAAGGGGGACCTGGACATAAAAGTTTGAGAACCCCTGCTTTAGTCGACTGTGGTTATTTTAAACTGCTCTATAAGAAAAGTTAGATTGGATTAGATAGTATAGCAAACTATTACATGATCAAAAACAAATTCATTTTCAGCAAAAAAAAAAAAAAAGAATGAATGAATGTTTGGGATCACCTGAAATTTATGATGTAAAAATAGGTTCATGAGCCAAAGAAGGTTGGAAACCATTGATCTAAATGGATGAAAAATGTGAAAAGAAAAAAAATCAAGGAGAAATGGTCATGTGAAGCCAGCCAGTACGAGGGATTACATTAGTTTTTCAGTAATAAGCGCATTAGGAAATTTACAGTGGTTTTAATCTGCTCATAATTAGTAGCAGCGCGGAAAGAAACGTGGTCCTGCTGGGGTCAGCCAACAGAGCGCTAACAGTCATGTCTGAGAAAAAATAAAAAGACTCAGACTCTGGCCTAGTTTGACATGATAGATGTGAGAACTGTTTGATACTATATACACTGAAATAAAAAACTGTGTGGACAGTTCTGTCCTACAGAGTAAAAAGACAGTAACTGCACAGACACCAAACTGACAATAATAACCTGACAGTTGTTGTTGTTCAGTCTCAGTAGTTGTTGGTAGATTATTAGACATGAAGCAGTTATTGTTACTGTATATTAACTAGTTCTACAAAAACACAGGGGAACTGATATATGGGGTAATTTTGGTCGTGATTAGTGACTTTATCTGATCATTTTGCTTTTTTATCTCATAATTTTGACTTCACTTAATGTGCCTTATATATGAAAAACCTTCATAAAAAACATTCATTGACAGTTCACCTTATAGTCCAGTAAATACATTAATTACATTTTGTGTTTCAGTCTAATACAGGAATATTTTTCTGATAGTAACACGTGGGCAATACATTATCCTGCTTATTCTACATGTTATTATACTTTATTACTGCTACTAATCTAACAGACTGGATAAAATAGCCGTTACAGCGTAACGAATATTTACTTTCAAAGTGGCCGAACTACTTGCGGAGTGATATGGTACAGTGAATCTGAAGTGACAAAACCCGTTGCAATGGACAGCAGGCGTTAATGGCGCAGCGGGTGGTTATCGAAAAAATCCGCCCGTTGAAGGCTGGGAATGTCCATTCAAAGTGAACGGGGAGCTGTCAGAATGTTCTAGAGCACAGGTGTCAAACTCCAGTCCTCGAGGGCCGGTGTCCTGCATGTTTTAGATATTTCCCTTTCCCATGTGATTCAGTTTAACCCTTTAACTCCTGAGAACTAACAAAGTAACTGGTAACATGAGCAAAGTAAAGACACAAATGGCAGAAAATCAAAGAAAAATTAAAACATTAAAAGAACCAAAATGTAGAAAAATAAACAAAATGAACAAAAACTAATAAATATTTACAAAATGACAAATAATGTGGAAGATTTTGGAAAAAAAATACTAAAGAAGAAAACTAGTATTGACATTTGATCACAGCAATTTTTACAAAAAAAATGGTGAAATAAAATATTTAAATAAAACTACCTCTTGCTTTTTGGCACTTTTCCCATGCACAAAATAAAGTAAAACCGTTTAATTTTTCTTAATATTGAAACTAAATCATCCATTCAGAATGCATCAGCGCTGACACTTAAAGATTAATAATCAGTTCCTCATCAGACTGATAATGATGTAATGACCTCCAGGTGTAATGGAAGAGGGAAACATCTAAAACATGCAGGACACCGGCCCTCGAGGACCACAGTTTGACACCCCTGTTCTAGAGGGACGAAGAATAACAAGGAGCAAACACCAGAGGGAGCTGCCTTTGTGGAGTCCGACACTGTCATAAATGTCCTGTTTGTTAATGGTCTAAAAATGACTAAGTTAATTAGATGCAGATTTATTGCTGTAATGCGCATCACTTTTATAACCATTGTAAAAAATTGAACAATGGACGATCGTTAACCAGGGTAGTGGGGGGTGTCTGTCTATGAAGGTGTCATCTGTACACCAGCTGTTGTTTGTGTAAATACATCAGTCACTCACGGCTCTTACCGGACTCTTCGTTCCTGTCTCTGTGGTGTAGCACAGCCCGCTAGCTTGATAGCATTGTCCGGGATCCCAGAGTGAAGCCATGTTTCTGTGATAATCATTACGTAGGTGTATCGGGTAACTGTGCGGGTTGTTAAATCCAGCCTCAATTAATATTTTTTGTTGTATAGGGACCTGGTGTTTGCTACGAAGAGATTGGGTAGACACAGGGTCCATGGAGAGTCCGGTGCTCGTGCTATAGTCACTGTCGATGCGAGTTTTGAAAGTCACTTGTGATGGGAATTTCTCGTCTTATTCCGATATTTAAGAGTTCGTCTCGATTGTACGAGTTCTTTATCTTACCCAGACTCACACATATCCTTTCATAAAAACATATAACTAGCAGCCACACACACGGGTTCAGGAGCACTAGCCACTGTGTTTATGTGCCACCATCTTAGTTATTAGTGAGATACAGATTAGTTAAGATAAATTATTATAATTAAATAGAATAGAATGGGCTTCATATTCAAGTACCATAAGTGTGTTTTAAGAGCTATTTAATTTAGTACGATGTGGTGATTATGTACCGGTCTCAATTAAAACCATAACGGGTTCGTCTGTCACCCTAACTGTCTCTGTCATTTACTGGCTGCAGGTCATGTCAATCAGAGACATTGGGAGGGGGCGGTGCTTAAGGGCATCAAGGTGTGGTAGACAGTAGTGATGCGCGGGTAGGGGGTTTTACAGAAACCCGCCCCACCCAAACCCAAGACGTGGCTAGGCCCGCCCCGCCCAACCCGCATGATGTCACGTATGGATAAACCCAACCCGCCCGTTATCAACCCGCAAGCTTAAATTTGTCTCTAAACTCACATAGTACATTCGCAGCATCTTTACCTTGTGCTTCTAATGTTAAAAGTCATGAAGCATAATTTTTGCCTCCTTTCTAACGTCTCAATATGCACTCCAGCACATAAAATAGACTCCACCCACATCATCACTCTATAAAGCCAACACATACAACGTTTCCGTACAACCTTCGCATCGCCTGTTTTAATCTTCTCCCTGATCAAGTCCCACATTTTCACTCTTATCTCTGAGTGTTCAGGGAGATTTGGCGCTAATAACAAATAACAAAAAGTTGGGATAAAAAAGCATTCAAAACAGGAAGTGACGGGCTTGCACATGCGCGAGCCGAGCACACACACACACACACACACACACACACACACCTCAGCGGGTATTGATCGTCCCTGACCCGCCCCACCCGCATCCGCAATATGTATTAATACTGCGACCCAGCCCGCCCGACTTGCGGGTCACCCGCGGATATCCGCTGGCCAGTGGGTAGCCCGCGCAACACTAGTAGACAGGTACCGGTTGAGACACACTCAACGTGTCTGTGTGTCGAGCACTGTTGTTGAGAGGAAAAAATGTTTCAGACAAGCCCGGTCTCAGTCATTTTTGTGAAACGCTTCAGTATTACAGGTAAATCCATGCACCAAACACCCGTCACTTCCCACCCCCCTTCTCTGATCAGCACCGATGTCCCATTTGAGTTCAGTTAACGGAAATCTGTCACAGTGAGGAAAACTTTAATCCCTGTATTCTGACAATTCACTTTAATCTGAGTTTTTATAAACATCTACATAATCAGAGAATTAAAAATGGGAAAATACCTGATTTCTATTAAATAAATGAAAAATACTGAGGACAATGTTATAATAAATAGTGATAAATCACCTAAGAAATTCATAACGGGGAGAAAAATGTATTTGGGAACTTCTCGGAAACGTAACGCTTTATCTTCATGGGTTAAAAGCTTAGTTAAAAACTGACTGATGTTACTAGTTGTGCATGTGAAAATATGATTTAATCAAATCATTTAACAAATAATCATAGTTTCTGAGCTTTATATGCTAGAAAACTACATGTATGAATTGAATTCCAACAGAAATACAATAGAACTATGTCATAAATGGCCTACGTCCAACACTAATGCCTGGAAAATCCTTGGAAAATATCAGTTTAAGTCCAAAAGGCATTTCCAACTCAAATGTGAATGAGGTAAAACTAGTATTTTCACACTGGGTGGGCCGCTAGCAGCAATGCTAATCAGCTTTGTCGCATGTTTCCCTCAGGCCAGTGGAAAGAATTTGAGGATTGATGTGCTTAAGAGGAATACTGGACTAATACTCTAATGCTTTCATACCTGTAAGTGATGCTAACCTCAGGCTAACCGCGCTGCTAGGTCGTTAACCTCCAGGCTACGAGCAACCACTTAATGCACTAAGCTAGGAACTTAGTACTGCATGAAAGCACCTAATGTAGCAAAGTTATCACATTAAAGCAGCATTTAACGCAATAATTATACGCAAAACATTCTTTCAGGTGGTAAAAAGTGCTTTAGAGTGCATGAACTAACCATTATGTAATGAAACAGTGTGAAATAATACATTAAATCTAAACAAAAAAAGAAAAATGAAGCTGAATTTCTAACTTTTTAAGACAGTTTTGTTCAAATTTCAGATCTAAAATTTCTATTTAAGGAAATAATTATACACAAAAATGTATCTATTATGTAACAAAACGGTGCTAAATAAGAAATTCAATATTTAAACTAAAAAAAAGAAAAATTAACCCTACCCATGTCTGCATTTGAATAAATACCTAAAAATATCAATACAGTACTTTTAAATATCAATTTAATATTGTGATTTGTTGGTGTATTTAGTCAAATTCAGATCTTACATCAACATAAAAACAGGCTTCATAGTCATGTTTTGAACCAGTCCACATCATCAAGCTAACATTACATTTCTATATTTGTCTACGACTAATATTTCTGTGACTGACATTCAAGCTGCATAACTGTTATAACTAATTGTTGAAGTTATTATATATCAACATGCAAAAAAACTACATTAAAAACCACCAAAAAATGCACTAAAATGTACAAAAAGTATACTAATATATGGTTAAAAATGCTAAAATACAAAAAAATTACACTAAAAATATGCATAAAATACAAAAACAGAGTATTTTCATGTATTGAAATTAATTAGCATTTCATAATTAAAATATTTTTTTTTTATTTCAAATTTGTTTGGTATTGGGTGTTTGAAAAACCCAGTAAAAAAACAGACTTATATCTTATATATATTTTTAAAAATATATCTGAGGTTGTCATTGGGTACATCCTGGTGGAAAATATGTCTTTTACTATTGAGTCTAAAAAGCCAAAATAAACCCAGTTTAAAGGAAACAGCTCCAATGTTACCAAAGGAATGTTATCAGTTTTGTTAAACCTCTGTGTCACCATTGTCAATGTGACCTTTGACCCCAGGAACAGGTTTTAATTGTTCTGGGACTCTTAGATGTTGCCAAATGAAGTTTGTATTGATTGCGTAACAGCTGAGGTGAAAACATCTCAAACAAACAGTTTGAAGCAGGAGCTCAAACAGCATCAGTTTAAAATCAAATATAAACTCTTATAACTTTACACCATAAAGGGATGAGATGTGGGTGGGAAGGTTTTCCTTTTTTCTTTGATTAATAATTGTATATTTCTTCTGTTCAGAGTGGGTCCTTTTCCTTCCTTTTCATTTTGGTTTATTTTTATCCATTTCTTTTTCCACAAATACATATTAATATTATTAATTTGTATTTGACTCCCTGATGAAGGCTATTTATGCCGAAACGCGTTGGGGTTTTTATATGTTTTTATATGATTTTATAGGTTTTTGTAACTAAGCCAGTTTAATAAAGGCTTTCTTTTTGCTGTTTTTTCCTATCCAATAGAGCACCTCTAATTATTATTACTTATTTTGAGTCCAGGTAGCGCTCCTTAAGCAAACTTTTTTAAAAATTATTACTATTGACTATTGTTATTATTTCCATATTTCTTTCTGTTTATGGTTTTCATAGGTTGACTTCACGTGACGTCACATTGCTATATAGTCAGCGTTCGGTTTTCAGATGGAGGGCAGGAAGTGAAGTAGCTCGATAAAAATGTTTTGTGTTTTGTGTAGTTTACGGCTGCGACAACTGTTGTAACCAGAGAAGGAAAAGAGATTATTTACCAAAGTACAAAAGATTGTCATTCATAAAGGTGAGGAATGGAAAAAGCAGAAAAACACTGTAAAAAGTAGATTTTAAAAGTGTGTTTGGGGTCAGGAGGAGCAGACCGGACTTTTATTTGGACAGTTGTTTTTGTATTTGACTCTTGCATTGTGGGTATTTGATCTTTGTTGTTGTTGTTTTGTTTGTTTGTTTTTTTCCTGCAGAACATATTGCAGTAAGGTGTTGGTAATGGTGGTTTAAATAAACTTCGGCTTCAGCCCTAAACCTTTTCGGTCAAGCAGTATATTCATTATGTGTGAAAATGTGTCTACCTGCCTTGTGCTTGTTTGTTTTTTTTTTTGTTTTGTATTTTGACCGAGTTAAGATAAAAAAAAATAAATAAAATAAAAATAAAAAAATCTCTAACTATAACATGGTCCAGGAGCGTTCACAGACCAGACCTGTTCCTTCAGGGAGGACAGACAGTTTCATTAACTGTTCACCTGTGTCATACATTTATATATTTATTCTACTGCTGTCATACCCTCTACTGAGCATTTTTACATTTTACTACCTTTTATACATTTTCATATTTTTTGGTAGGGGTGTGACCAGACCTCATGAGACTGTTGGTCGTTTTAAAATTCAGTTTTCGTGAGATTTGTTATCCAGCAGCAGCCAGAATGACGTTGGAAAACACACAGTTTACTATTGACGACGCCCCCACCACTTTCAAATGGTTTGTTTGGCAGCATCTGGGGTTCTTGACAAATGATAAATGATATGAGAGTGAGTGATAAGACACCAACAATATATAGACTGTGACGGTGCAACATTAAGAGCTCTGTCATCTACTCTACCAGTGTGCCCTCTCTCTCTCTGTCTCTCTGTCTCTCTGTCTCCGTGTCTCTCCCTCTCTCTTTCTCTCTCTCTCTGTTTCTCCCTCTCTCTCTCCGTCTCTCTCTCTCCATCTCTCTCTGTCTCTCCCTCTCTGTGTCTCCCTCTCTCTCTCTCTCTGTGTCTTTGCCCCCCCCCACCTCTCTGTCTCTCCCTCTGTGTCTCTCCCTCTCTCTCCGTCTCTCTCTGTCTCTCTCTGTCTCTCCCTCTCTGTGTCTCCCTCTCTCTCTCTCTCTCTCTCTGTGTGTCTGCCCCCCCCCTCTGTCTCTCCCTCTGTGTCTCTCCCTCTCTCTCCGTCTCTCTTTTTCTATATATTGGGAGTGTGTGAAGCACACTCTCCTGTGAGACACGGTTTAAACTGGACACTGTTATATGGACGTCACTACCCAAAAGTTTCCCTGTGTTGTAGGCGCTGGGTGTGCACCCCCAGGAGCGACACTGTATGCAAATTATGTCATACAGCACAGCTAATACAATTTATTTATTTGTTTGTTTATTTAACAGGGACAGCACACATGAATGTGTCAGCGTTAGCAAACAAAGCTATGTTTCAACTGTTGTCCCTGGGCCAGATGTAACATGCCGCAAAATTCTAATCATTTTAAATAAAATTAAAAACATTTTTAAAAGGTAAGGCAGAGACATTTCCAGCAGCACCACAGCTCAGTACTCAAATAAACAACTGCACCTGCCAAGAAAACACCAACAAACCACACGATGACAAACACATTCACACATTAACTTCCACAGTCAAGAGCCAGATTAGATTTAAAAAAAGGAGAAATTTTATTTTAATTTTCATAACATTTTAGTTTCAATTTGTAGAGGAAGAAGTTCATTAAAAGTTAACGCTGACAGATTATAAAAGTCCATGTGTAACTCAGTTAAATAAGTCTGTTCATTTATATCATTTGTAATTTAGTTTTCTTAAAATCTCATCTTGTCTTGATCTCATGAGTTGAGCGTCTCATCACACTCCTGCTTTGTCATAATATATTCATACATAGTATTTATGTTTTTACCGAGTACTTGAATTTTTATCTTGTCCTTTATATTTGTGTGCTTTTGCACTGAAGGAAGTTGTCTTTTAAATCTTGTTGTACTTGTGTATATGTTGTATGATCTATTCTATTCTATTCTATAATACTAATGTCTGCAGCGTCCACTTTGTCAGAGTTATGTTCCAAAGCTAACTTTTTTTTGTGGATGTGCTATATATCATTAGGTTGTAGTTAATACACATGCACTAAATAGTATATGTCTGCCAGACTGGAATATGCACTGATCTGGAGCACTGTTGACTCCCCCTCTGTGGGGTTAAAAGATATAAAAAATAAATAAATAAATACATGAATAAAATAAGTGAATGAATAGAAAAATGAAATAAAATAAAAAATAACAAAATGCAGACAACTTAAAAAAAGGAAAGAAAAAAAAGGAAGAAAAAAGAAAGGGAGAAGAAGAAGGAAGGAAAAAAGAAAACAATAAACAACAAAAAAACCTACTTTCCTATCTGCTCATTTGTTTTTAGTTTTTAGTTTTTTTGTTTTCTGTATATATGTCTATGTTTAGTACTTCAGTTATTGATTATTGGTATTGTTATTATTGTTATTATTTTATTTATCATCATTTTTTTGTACTATGCACTATATTGCTATAAGATGAATTTAGGTTATTGGGGAAGTGAAGAAGAGGTAGGATTAAATAAGCTTATGCTTCATCCTACTCCTTTTCGGACATGTCATTGTTATTATTATTATTATTATTATTATTATTATTATTGTTGTATTGATTATTGTTGCACTTTGCACATGTTCGAAATAAATCATTCAAATCAAAAATCAAATAAAAAAAAAAAGGTTTATCTAGACACATCAAGATGCGTTGCATGTTTGTTGACATTAGCCGCTACTGCTAGCATCAACTAATGTCAACAACAAACATGTAATACATCTTGTCGTGGCATCTTCATAAATAAAACACTCACCCTGGTGAAGACCAAACTGTAATTATCGCTCCGCCTCTTGGTAAAACACGTTCTTATTATTACGTGACCACAATTTATATCTTCAGATTTTCAGTCTCTGTTTTTCCATTTCTTAATGTTAAAAAAAAAACAAAAAAAAAATTCAATCAAACCAGTCACAGATGTCTTACCGCTGTGGAGAGCCTGGAGGCCAGCGTCATCTCCAGGTTTCCCTTCAGCCCCAGTAGCGCTGGTACCAGGATAAAAACCTCCGTCACCTGAGTAAACACCGTCCAGTGCTGAAACGACACATGCAGAATATAAATAACAGATTTGTAATAAACACGCCTCCGTACTGAAACCAGAGCCGTTAAGATTCAGATTAGATTCACAGTTACACGGAGTTAGTGCCAACGGCGTACACGGGATTTATTCTTAGAGTGGATCCTGGTCTGACCAGGTTTCTGTGGCCTTGTATGTTGATATTGATTCATTAGTGAAAGCAGAGCAGGATGATGGACCTGCTGCTGCGGATCTACAGACCTCTACAGACCTCTACAGACCTCTATAGACCTCTACAGACCTAGAAACCTCTATAGACCTCTACAGACCTAGAAACCTCTACAGACCTCTACAGACCCGGGATGTTAACAGATGACCAATGGTTGACCGCATCAATATTGTTCGGTCATAATTTTCTGTGGTCAGTTAAAATTGTAGTGTAGACTATGAAGATCTTTTAGCTTTATGATCTCTCTATAACATATCTTATCTATAACATAAGTTGTGTGACCCTCTGTTCTTAAGTTACAGTATAACCCATTAATGTGATTTTGACATTTTAGTTCATTGTGACCTTGACCTTTGACCTTAACTCAAATTGATCATTGCATCCAATGTACATTAGCTATATGTATATGTCCATGTAATTTATGGTGATATCTCAAGTATTCATTGAGTTATAGCATAATATGACACACACACACACACACACACACACACACACAGTGACCAAAACCAAGGCTCACTACCAGAAAGAAAACCAGCATCAGTCATGTGGATTAATTTATTTTTTTTATTTCTTGTTTTATTTTTGTTTTTTAATTTGTTTTTTTTGCATTTTTTATATTACTTTCTTTTTTCTCTGTATTTATTTATTTTTATTCATTTATTTAAATTAATATTTTTTATATTATTAATTTAATTTAATTATTTCAGCTACAGAAGAATGACACTCAAACGTGTGTTCCGTGTCGACCACTAATCTGTTTGACCGTTAGCGTCGGCACCACACAGCTGTTATTTACTACTGAAGATTTTTTTCATATATATCGCACGGCTAAAAATACAAATAAAAAAAAAAATCTGTTTTTCCTAATACCATGTAGCTTTAATATCAAGATGGTTTTAGAGCACCTGGAATTGAATACACTTAAAAATAAATAAATAAATGAACCAAAGACTAATAAAAGTAGGTTTAGCAAAATAAGATGAAACCTAAATAAAAACCTTAACATTCAGTCAGATTTAATCCTGCTTCAGTGTCTGACTTCTTACATAACTTGTGTAAACCTAGGCTAAACATAACAGTAATTTATGGTATTTTGCTGCTGTCAGATGGAAAAATGGGTCAAACATCAAACATTATGTAACATGAACACACTGTGCACAACATGACATAACATGACTCCAAACTGTTCATTTTCTTTGTGTAATTTGACCTACTTGTCAATGTCTTTAAATTAAATAGGTACGGCTCTGTGCCCACTCATAAATGTATTTGCCTACAAGCTAGCTACGTCCCCTACAGCTGTGGGAAAAGACAAAAAAAAGAGAAAAAGACAGCGTTACGAGTGCAGTTGTAGATTTTGTAATGTGACACGAGAAGCTTTAAGTTAAGCGCTAGAAACAACCGCCATCACAGCAGAAAGGTCAAAGAGTCGTTCATGTTTCTCTTTGGTCTCAGGTGACAGTTTAGGAGGGACGACTTTTGTTCTCAGCTGTTAGCTTGTTAGCATGTTAGCTTAGAGATTTTTATTATGTCATGTTTACAAAACCTAAACATCTTATGAGTCACATGTTTACATATATGGAATATTTTTTCCACAGCTAGAAAGGCCTGTAATATATATATATATATATATATATATATATATATATATGACATGTTAATATGTTTTTAGTTTGCAGTCCTCTACTCTTTCTCCTAAAATGATTAAAGTCATTATGAATAAGAATCTGTTCTTAATAACTTGTCTGGATAAAACAGGTTAAATAAAATTAAATAAATACAAATATGTAAATACTAGAAAAACACTCTGAGAATGCAAACCTCCGCCAAGCCCCCCCCCCCCCCCCCCCCCTCTGAATGAAGGGAGGTCCACCAAGGAGGTTATGTTTGTGCCACAGTTTGTCTGTCTGTCTGTCTGTCTGTCTGTCTGTCTGTCTGTCTGTTAGCAAGATAACTCAAAAGGTTAAGGACAGAACTTGATGAAAATGTCATAACATGTTGGGAGTGTCACAAAAAAACAAATGATTCGATTTTGGTGATGAAGAGATCGTGGATCACTTTGAAATTTTACACTGCGGTAAATGGAGAATACATTTCAAAGTGACAGACAGAAGAATTTATTTTTAAACTTGCACTGTCATGGGGAGATGCTCCAATTTCATTATAGATTTAATGTACAACCACAATAATGAACATTCTATTCTATTCTTTGTAGCACAAAGTGCTGTACATCACACCCCTCATTATCCCACAGTTTTCTAATTATAAGTAAAGATGCTTTACTTACAATTAGAAAACTATTATGTATGCGTATATATATATATATATATATATATATATATATATATATATATATATATATATATATATATATATATATAATGCCTCAATGATGAGATGGAATAAAGTATTTATTTAAAAGACAAAAAAGGAAAGAAAAAACAAAAATGTTTTTCTGACATTTTTTTTTATCATCAGCTCTAAATATCAGCTTAGAAATATCAGTATCTGTCATCGGCTGAGGTTGTTGGTATTGGAAAGTTAACTACTGAACCAGCCTGGACACATTTCAACTGCATGAATTCATAGCCATGTAACATGCCATAGTGGTTTACAGTAGTTGTTCATACCTTCCATCAGGTCACATTAGACTTTCCTCTTGAACAAACACAACTATTTCACTTTCCTTCATAGTGTTCACATGCTTAGTTCAATCCCATCCATCCTCAGAAATTCCAATATTTCCCAGAACCTCACACCAAGAAGGAAATAAAAACAAATAGAAACGTCCATTATTACCTTGTAAATGAGTCACAAATACGTAGTGTGAGTGAGTTGGTCAGACATATATAACATGCATATATTTATCTCATATAACCTGATAATATTTTTATTATTGAGTGAATGCACTGAGCCACCGTACTTATGTCCTTAGAATTCTGAAAGAAATATTTACGAAGAGATGCCACGTCTTCTTTAGTGGTCATATACATGTATGGTTACCATATTATATATTAAAAATCATATATATTTTCTCTCCCCCCACATTGGCAGTGTCTCCTTCAGACTCAGGTCCTCTACATACATACAGTGGTACCTCAACTTACAAAATTAATTCGTTCCAGAAGTGTTTTCGTACTGTGAATTTTAGATGTAAAAGGCCTGATTGGTTCCAAGGCCCCCCAATACCACCCCTCAAACCCTTTAAAAATGATAAAAGTATATGCATTTTGTATGAAATATGTGTTAGTATGTGTTATCTATTTATTTATTTTACTTTTTTCCCTCCATGTTTGTCATAAGGGAATGTATGTTTTTATAAATATCCATGTATGTAAACTGTTTTATTTGTCTGAACAAAACTAAATAAAAATTAAGTTTAAAAAAAAAAAAAAAACACTCAGTCGCACTAACAGTGACAGTTGTTCAAATTCACACCCAGTATTCAGTTAGTTTAACTCACACTATTTTTTTAGACGATTTTCTAACATTTCTACATTTTCTAACAAAAAAAAAACTATCAGCTTAGAAATATCGGTCATCAGCCCCTCCCCCCCCAAAAAACTATCCATATCGGTCGATCACTAACGTTCATTTCCTTCTGTTGAATCACTGTTCAAATATTCATTCATGTCATGTTTATAAAACCTACACTTTTATCCATCTTATGAGCACATGTCACATGTTTATATGGATTAAAATAAATAAATAATTAATAAATGTCCACAGGAAGCATGTTTAGTATCGTCTGTGTCCACTGTACAAAGATTAACTCTGATAACTAACACAAACATTTCATCCACTAAATAAAGTAATTACAGTTATTAAAATTATATGACAGTACCTGTCCTTTTCTGGTTAAATGTTAAACCCTATAACACAGGTGTCAAACATAAGGCCCGGGGGCCACATCTGGCCCCTGGGATGAATTTATGAAATTCAAAAATAAAAATTAAGAAATCTGTTTTTCAAAATAAAACAATGAAACAACAACTTGTTTCTTCATTATTTGGCGCTGATAAATAAAATGTATTATTATTATTATTATTATTAGTTTTGTTTTAAACCGCAAAAACATAACACATTATTTTTTTCCTCTTAGTTTTGTTCCATTTTAATCTGCAAAGTTGCTTCCATATTAAAAACAGGGTTCCTACAGCTAAGGGAACGTTAAAATCAAGACTTTTCTAGACTTTTTACACACTGTTTCAAATTAGATTTCAGACTGTGTCAAAGTGAAAAGGGAAAAAAATGAACTCCCTGGGGGCAGTTTTACTGACTGTTTATTTTAAACAGAACTTTTTGGTCCACTTGCTGCTACATTCATGAACCATTTACATCCAGAAGCACACACCATATAAACACACTTGTAATAAACTCAGTATAGTTAAAGGAATACTACACCCACACAATGATGTGCCCTCATTTTATACTCACCCTAAATTATTGTTATAATACAGACAAATACTACCAAATACTTTTTATTTCAAACTAACATACATTTTACTTATGTGTCCAAATTTTTAAGACTTTTGAAAATTGGATTTAAAACATTTTAATGACAATTAAAGCCTTATTTTTAGAACAATTGATTCAATACCTTTCAAGATGTTTCAAGGATCTGTGGGAACTTTGTAAAAGATAAATAGTTCATTACCAAACATGTAACTACATTTACATTAGTTCAAAACTGTTCTGTTCATGCAGGAAATATCAGACTTTTCAACACAGATATCTGCGGCTTATAACCCGGTGTGACTTGTATATTCTTTTTTTTTTATTTTATTTTTTTTAAAAATACAGCAGATGTGGCTTATATACAGGTGCAGCTTATAGTCCAGAAAATATGGTATGCTGATTTATACACATGTATACACTGGATTAGTAAATGTTCCAAAGAACCTTTAAAGTGAATGGATCATAATGTGAAGACAGTGTTTTGAAGTAGATCTGACACCAATATTCCTTTGGACTAAACCAGTGTGTCTCATACATATGGGTGACGCTGGTGATCCACTAGACAGTGATGCCAACTCCACGCTGCAGCAACCATTTGCAACGCTATCCTCCCCACAGATGCTAGGTGGGCGTGGTGGCGTTCCCTAGACGCTTGGTGTGGGTCGTAACAACTATGGTATTAGTTCCATTAATGCAATATTTTGGACATAAAACAACCGTCTAATTTAACCCTTTAAACTTCCAAGGGTCCACAAAAATGTTAATCAAACCACCCAAACCTGTCCCAAATGTCACATGACCTAATGTAGTTTAACAACAGAGCTTCTCCCACATCAGAAGATATAAACCACTGTCTGATCAAATATCCACAGCAGATACAATCAGTCATTTGTTGAAAATACAAATGTCAAACAGCTGATCTGAACCTTTATTTCTCATAATTATTCACAGAGGAACCATATTCTAACAAACACAATCATAGTCCAATAAAAACATCCTAAACTAACTAAATAATAATCCATATGTCGTCCAAAACATTAATAAATATCCACAACTGTTTTATCTATTGCATCATTTAACAGGACCTGCCTCCAATATCCCAGTTTTCATATTAATATTTTCATTTATAATATAAGAAAACATCAATTGCATGTTATTAAAATGGTTCAAGAACAACATTTAATTGACTTTATGAAGAAATGTATTGAAAACTAAGTGGATGTTTAAAGGGTTAAACAAATTAACAACTATCCTACTGACCCTCATCCATTACTTCCATGCTTCATGGTGCATTACATTGTCCCTGTATGATTCTAAACATATGTTGTAAAGAAAAACTGGACACCGCAATCATTCATTTCTCATCCACCATGATTGTGGAGTGGGGAATATGCAAATTAACTGTTGTGGACTCCGCCCCCTGCATACTATTGGATACTCGCCTCACGATGTGCTCGCAGTCGACTGATTCATTTGCATAAATTTGGGCTCCGCTCAACTTTTTGGATGCACCGCAACGGCTACTCTCACTGCACCACTCCAAGCCGTCTGCCCACAATGCTTTGCGGGAGCGGAATTCGTTTCTGATAGACACCAATAGGAGTGGTGCGGCGCAAAGTTCGCATCACTGTCTAGTGGATCACAGGGTGTAAGGGGTGGAGCTAAGGATTCAACCATAGTCTGGAAAATACTGTGTTTAAATGAAGTGTATTTTTTTAACGGTACTGGGGTTGACCCTCGATGACCTTATCCCCGACTGCTGATCTGATCTATGGGTCGGTGGTGGAGTTGAGGAGCTCCTCCCTCCATTAGAGTTGGTGCAGTGCTAGCAGGTTTTTGCGGTCGACCGTGGCCAGAAATGAGGCTTATTGCTGAGACTGAGGCCATCGATCTTCCTCCAGTAAAAGTGCTTATCTTTGGAGCCAGTCCCACAGGCCCGCAGGCCCACAGCACTTACAGTCCGGTCTGCCCAGAGCCCAATCAATATTCACAGAGGCTGACACGAAAAAGAGAAGAGAAGAAGGGAGAGAGAGAGAGAGAGAGAGAGAGAGAGAGAGAGAGAGAGGAGAGAGAGAGAGAGAGAGAGGAGAGAGAGAGAGAGAGAGAGAGAGAGAGAGAGAGAGAGAGAGAGAAAGAGAGAGAGAGAGGACAACAGAGGAGTAGCTAACGTGGAGGCTAACGTTCTCACACTCGCAGGCTCTGGTTTCTGTTTGACTGATGCTCCCACTGTGCATCCAGATGTACAAGACTGATAAAGGCAGGACGGCCTGTTTTTGGTCGGTAGGTGTGGCTTGCTCTCAGACGGTGCTACGGGTGAATGATTTTAAGAAAAAAATTTTGAATTGTGTTTTTTTTTCTCACAGATATTGTGTTTTTTTTTCTTCAAATCAAGTTTCAATGGTTCAACAACGATCTGCCAACGTCACAGAAATGTACATAATACCATTCAAACAATAAATACAACAACTCTACACACGTGTTAGGCAGTTATATTATGTTGAGTTAAAAAAAAAAAAAACACTGAAAGGGAAGTTAATGTAAAATTATTGATAATTACTAAGATGAATCATCATTTTTTGTTTTCTCTCTTGTGTTCCATGTCTTATATTACTGATATGATGCTGATTCTATAGAGTGGATAGAATAAATTAAATAAGCTTAGACTTCTGCCTATTCCTTTTTTCAGTTACAGAACTAGTATAAAAAAGATTATTATTATAATTAGGATTATTAATATGTATGTATATGTATATGCTATATGCAACATGGTGGCTGAGAGGTTAGCACACTTGTCCCACAGCAGAAGACCCGGGTTTGATTCCCAGACCATGTGGGTCTTTCTGTGTGGACATGTTTCTCTCCTCGTGTCGGGACGGCTTTCCTCCAGGTGCTCCAGTTTCCCCATCACCCAAAAACATGTGTGTTAGGGTCAAATCCTCCAGCAGCTGATTCTGACCCTTAGCCTGGTTCTACAGCAGGAGGTGGGTCCCCATTAGCCTGGTTCTACAGCAGGAGGTGGGTCCCCATTAGCCTGGTTCTACAGCAGGAGGTGGGTCCCCATTAGCCTGGTTCTACAGCAGGAGGTGGGTCCCCATTAGCCTGGTTCTACAGCAGGAGGTGGGTCTCCATTAGCCTGGTTCTACAGCAGGAGGTGGGTCCCCATTAGCCTGGTTCTACAGCAGGAGGTGGGTCTCCATTAGCCTGGTTCTACAGCAGGAGGTGGGTCCCCATTAGCCTGGTTCTACAGCAGGAGGTGGGTCCCCATTAGCCTGGTTCTACAGCAGGAGGTGGGTCTCCATTAGCCTGGTTCTACAGCAGGAGGTGAGTCCCCATTAGCCTGGTTCTACAGCAGGAGGTGAGTCCCCATTAGCCTGGTTCTACAGCAGGAGGTGGGTCCCCATTAGCCTGGTTCTACAGCAGGAGGTGGGTCCCCGGGCGCCGCTAAACTAGAAGAACCATCTATGTCTTAAACTCTCTGTCTTCTGCTTCTGTTGTTGAAGCATTTTCTGTAATTGATGACTAGCTTTTATACTAATTAAATTTAAGAACAAATAACCTGTTATTGCACAAGACGCTGCTTCTGATTGGTCAGCTTGGCAGGATGGTAGGGAGGAGCATACATGAGTAAAATAGTTGCCAAAACAAAACCAGGGCCAGTTAGAAGTACTTCAAAAAGCACAGCTTTGACAATTTAATGTTGTCTGAAATCATGATTTTCATTAGAAAACTAAGGCTGCAATGACTAGTCGATGTTGTTGTCAACAAAAATCAATAACAGAAATAGTCGACAATGAATTCCATCGTCTACTATTGTTGCCACACACATTTTTCCAACAGAGTGAGACATCTCACTTGATTATAATCTCAGCTGAGGGTCACTCATGTGCAACAGCGTCTGTGTCTGTGAGCGCTAACATACAGAAATGACAGCGTCAGCATCAGGTACTAGTACCAAAACTTCTAAAGTTTGGGATCATTTTATCCTGGATACTGTGAATAAAAACACACTGCAGAGGTTTGTAAAGCAGACCTTGTGTATCATTTACAGATAAAAGCACGTGGACAGTCTGATTCACCTCAGTATGATTAAACTAACATTTAAGCTAATACGGTTTTTATCACAAACATTGTACATTTTAGGAGCATATTTTCAGTATAAAAGAGAGTTTGAGTGTTATACCAGACTGTGACTGACAAATGTACTTTAAATTAAATACATGCAGTAGAAGAACAGAGGTACCATGGAGCCCTTCCTGCAGACGAGGCAGGCGTTCACACCCAACAGTGACCGACTGGTTTTAGACAGAGGACACTTTTACTACATGTTTATTACAGTATGTTCAGTAAACATATAGTTTTCATTGTACCCATGTATCTTTCTTGTGTTGATTATCATTTGCCACATAATTAAATCAACTTCATGCTAAATGTAAGAACAAAAAAGAATAATCAGTCAACTAATGGTTTCAATCATCGGTGACGAATCGACTATTAAAATAGTCATTAGTTGCAGCCGTATCTAAAACGATAAGACATTTGAGTCCTATAGACGGCGCTATGGGTTAAACCCTTCCGTGTGTCCCTGGCTGCCATCGGGCCATGTAGAGCTCCTTTCAATCGGTCAGCTCCTCGGCTTTGGCTCGCTGCCTTCTGCCAACCAAGCAGCCTTGTGAGCACTCCTCTCTTCTTTCACTGCCGCATGTTTTCAAGCTTACTCCCTCGCTCTCTACTTCTGTCTCGCTCCCCTATCTGCCTCTTTGCCTCCCCTGTGGTGATATATGTTGTTGTCTCCATGGAGGACTGGCTCAGAGCCAAACAAGCCCTCCCTTCCCATGGCCACCTCCTCAGTTCTAGGAACTCTACTGGTCAACCCCAGTACCTCTGTGTACAGACCTATAGGAGTTCTGGTATGCAAGCCCCACAAGGGTCAGGTTGCCCAAGTTGAGTAACATGGCCCCATTTTATTTGCGATCACTGTACTTGCTGTACTGAGTGGGAGGCTGAGCACTTATGGTATGCAATGTCAATGCGACTGACTTTTTGGCAGCGTCACACAATTGACATGAGGTGGTGGAAGTTGGAACAGGGACAGTTTTGGTACGACACCATGTGCTACTGCACCGTCTAGGCTGTGAGTTTGTCATGTGAAATGAGTCAAAACTACAAGACAAACATGATTCAGACACGTGACATTTACTGACCCTAACATACATGTCGTGTCCAAAAGAAACCAACACTATGTTTACAGACACTTAGGAATTCAAATGATTGTCTTTGGCCGACTGTGGATTTGTTGTTTTTGACGTCCTGTTCTGATGATGTTTTTTTTGTTTTTGTCGTCTAAGAGGTTTGATTTATTTTCTTCTTCTTCTTCTTTAAATTATCATTAATAACTCATTTCAGCACCTTAGGGCTGGGACGATATGCTCTTATGCCGATTTGATTCTTTTACAATTTTTTGGGTGCTGATTGGATTTAAATTGTGATTCTTCGATATTCCCTGTTTTTCCCGATTTTTCGCTTCCTCTTTTAACACCAGACCAGGTGAAAAAGCTCAATGACAATGCCTACAGATCATATCAGGAGCCATATTTCCCAAAAACAATGCACATCATATGTGAGTCAGTTCAGATTTATTCAGCATTAATATATTTGAACCAGACTCTGGGAAGTAAACTGCGACATTTATCTGCACACAACACAAACAGGAGCCTTTAAATGAACATACTTCATAATAAAGTCAACTTAACCTCTTATGTCAAAGCCTGGACTAAATGGAAAAAACACAAACAAATGTACAATATACAATATATTTTCTCCAGTATTTATTTATCTCTTCCTGCATTTACCTCAGGATGGTGTCTTGCTAAGTGCGCAGTAACGTTTGTGGTGTTTCCGCAGTATGACACGTACTCTTCCCTTCAAAGCAAAAAAATCCAAAATGTGTCCACACTTTTGACTTAAAAGGCGATGGTGGGGGTTTTATCGCCCCGCATTTTTGCTAGTTGTCCGCCATTCTGTCTTCCCTTCAAGTTTTATGTAATAGGCCAGTGCTATGACCAATCTGAGCAACGAACAATGTGACGTATACAGAGCGACGAAAATAAGTCTAAACTAGCGTCTATGTGGTTGTTTTAACATCCTATAAGCTAGGCTAATTAACGCTAACACATCGCTAACAGTGGAGGAAAAATATCCAACCAGGTCCATTTACATGCTGCTTATCCGACCATAGAGACTGTTTAGAACTTCATGCTTCTTCAACCCTGTTGCCATTGTGCTAAGCCCCGCCCTACAATCTTGCTACACAAATGGAGTGTTGTGATTGGTCCGGTAAAATTTATATCAGTCCTGGCTGAGGCTCATGGAGTGTAGCTAGACCAACGGTTCAGGCATGAATACTTTTTGCTACCAGAGGCGGGCTAGTTTACTAGGCTAAAATAAAAGTGGAATGTTGGTCACTTATTGGAGTGACCAACAGCCATTCCTCAGGACTCCAGACATAGTGAAAGATTAGCCAGAGTTTAGAGGAACCCAAAAGCCTACACGCCGTCTGTCACTCACATCCTGAACCATGTTGACAGGATGTTCGGTCAGGTGGTGATTGATGTTAATAGAGCTGACATGTTGTTAATGATTGTCTGGAGATTAACATGTGAAGACCACAGAAATGACAAACAAAAACCTGCTCTCTAGTTCATTCAAAATATTCAGTAAAATGAACAAAATATTCAGTAAAATTAATAAAAATTAACAAAATAATTAATAAAATTAACAAAAATGAACAAAATATTCAGTAAAATTAATAAAAATGAACAAAACCTTCTGTAAAATTAACAAAAATATGTAGTAAAATTAATAAAAATGAACAAAACCTTCTGTAAAATTAACAAAAATATGTAGTAAAATGAACAAAACTGACCAAAAATTATCAAAATATTCAGTAGAATGAACAAAATATTCAGTAAAATTAATAAAAATGAACAAAACCTTCTGTAAAATTAACAAAAATACGTAGTAAAATGAACAAAACTGACCAAAAATTATCAAAATATTCAGTAAAATGAAAAAAATTATAACTAAAATGATATATTAAAATATAAAATGATGAAAATATTCATATTCAAATATTCAGCTTAGAAATGTTAATCAAACCACTCAAACCTGTCCCAAACGTCACATGACCTAATGTAGTTTAACAACAGATATTCTCACACATCAGAAGATATAAACCACTGTCTGATCAAATATCCACAGCAGATACAATCACTAATTTGTTCAAAATACAAATGTCAAACAGCTGATCTGAACCTTTATGTCTCATAATTATCCACAGATGAACCATATTCTAACAAACACAGTCATAGTCCAATAAAAACATCCAAAATAAACTAAAATAATTGTCCATATGTCGTCCAAAACACATCAAAACATTAATAAATATCCACAAATGTTTTATCTATTGCATCATTTAACAGAACCTGCCTCTAATATCCCAGTTTTATCTGAATATTTTCATTTATAATATAATCAAATACCAACTACATGTTATTAAAATGGTTCAAGAACAACATTTAATTGACTTTATTAACACATTTAAGTGAAATTAAGTGAAAGTTTAAAGGGTTAAAGGTGTCATTCCACTGAAAACCACTTTTGGAATCTGATGGGTCACGCAGAGTTCCAACACATGCTGCGTTTGCTGCGTGGTGTGTCCCCTCCTTTACCATCATTCATAGAAAACAACAGAGAAAGCATCGACACTCAGAAACACTCAGTCCACTACACGTCAACAGGACATCGTCGTCACCCACAGGGGGTTAAACCTGTCCATTAATAATTATTATTGATTACATGTGTTCATGTTAAGAGTCGTAACGCTATGGAACAATCTAGATAAAGATCTTAAAGCAATCAATCAATACATTTAAAAAACTCCTTCAAATAATAGAAAAATAGAGAGCACTGTAAAGAATACAGTATTTCATGTAAAGTTATTAATACAGAAATAATTAAAAAAAAATGTATTTTCAATGAATTTGGAGAAGTACTTCACTTTTTTTTATATATATTTTTTACTTCCTACATTTTGTACAACATAATCTGATTTTCCTTTTATTGTAATCAGTGTGTGTGTGTGTTATTATTATTAATACTTTATTTGTTATAGAGGGACATTGTACATACAGTAAAAAAATGTAAATGCACCCAATTATAGCCAAAAGGCTCATTTCCATTGGTAGTCCCCCTGCCAGAAGGAGCATGGCAATTAAAAGAATAAATTACAGAAAGAGCAGGCATAAAAATAAAACAATTACGACAAAAATCACATCATCAATGTGTGTGTGTGTGTGTGTGTGTGTGTGTGTGTGTGTGTCCCCACAGAGACATATCATGCTATAACTCAATGAATACTTGAGATAACATCATTAAATTACATGGTCATATACATAAAGATAAGGTGCAATATAACTAATAATAAAAATGTTGTTTGTATTTGATCTATACTTGAATGTGAGGAAAAATGGTTCAGATATTTGCTAACTCTTCATAACACACTCACAGCAGCTGTCATAAACACAGAAAACATTCATGACTGTTTCATGAGACATGACTCAACATTCATACCAAAACTTTCATGAATGTGGAAGACAGAACGACAACAACTTTTCAAAATAAAAGTCCAACAATCACAAAGCAGCAGAGTGTACGTAGGGTTGACAGTCGACAGGGGTACCAAAACGCCCCTCGAAATATTCTTTCACAAACACAAGCACCAGATTTGATTTTGAAAAAAGGAGAAATATATACTTTTATATATTACACTGTTTTTATACTACACTTTTTTTTTACCTGATTAGCACTGCAATGTGGAGGCTTTTGATTGGTTGACACAATGTAATAGTAAGTAAGTAAAATGTTATTTATATAGCACCCTTCACAGTACAGGTACACAGAGTGCTTTACAAACTAGACAATAAAAACAGATATACACAAATATAAAATAGAAAGAAATAGAAAAGAGAAGCTAACAATTAAAGACTAGTTTAAAAAAGTACGTTTTAAGTTGAGTCTTAAAAATGTCTGTTGTCGGAGCTTTTTAAATTTTGAGTGTCTTGGAATTTTCTCTTTTTTTTGTCTTACTTTTGGTTTTCCCATCCAAAGAACACCTCTAATTATTATTATTACTTATTGTGAGTCCAGGTAGCGCTCCTGAAGCAAACTTTTTTTTTGGATATACTTTTATTTATTTTATTTTATTTTCAATTTGTAGAGGAAGAAGTTCATTAAAAGTTAACGCTTACAGAGTTACAAAATCCATGTGCAACTCAGTTAAATAAAAGTCTGTTCATGTCATTTCTAATTTAGTTTTCTTAAAAACCCACTCTGGTGTCTCGTCTCAGTGTCTCGTCACAGCTCTACTAATTATATGTCTGATCCAGGTCTGAAAACATGAGCGACCGCCTCTTCCTCAACCACCGCCAATGATGAGAACATCTCCAAAGTAAGAGCTGGTGTTGAAAATACACTGATGGTGAAAAGAAGTGAAAACCATCAGTTAAAATAATGAGTGCGTGTGAGGCACTGAAGCCCACGCTTTGGTTTGACAGGTTAAACCCAGGCTGTGGTCAGACATACGCAGTGAGGGTTTGGCTGGTGTCAAACCTTTGTGTTAATTATCATTTCCTGTTTACCACTGGCTGTATTTATAGACTGTTTGTTTTTGAGGCTGAAGCTCTGACCCATTTATTTTTAGGTTTTACGTCCCCACTAGAGCTGCACAATATGTTATTTGAGCAACAAATTCACAATGTACGCAGTAGTCACATGACCGGTTCTGTTAATGTAGGAGACGAATGAACTCAACATTTTCTAATCTGAATAGAACCTGATACACTATGATTCTCACTGGTATTAAGACTGAAATAAATAAGACAAAAAAAAAATACAAAATAAAAGCTTGGTGCCAGAAAGAAAAGCAACATGAGGTATGTGGAATTATTTATTTTCTTTATTTAATTCATTAATGAATTTTATTTTATTTTATTTTATTTAAATTTTTCAAATTAATGTATTGATTTATTTTTATTTCATTAAAAAAAAATTATTAATTTTATTTAATTATTTTGGCTACAAGGAGGCTTGGTGCCAGAAAGAAAAGTAACATCAGGTATGTGGAATTATTTATTTTTCTTTTCAGTATTTATTTACTTGTATTTTTTTTTAAGTATTTTATTTTGTTTTAAATTTATCTATTTTTATTCATGTTTTCATTTATGTATTTTTTTTATCTATTTATTTTTTATTTATTTTTTTCAATGTATTCATTTTTAATTATTTGTACTTCAAATTTTTTTGTATTAAATTTTATTTCATTTTTATATTTATTTTTATGTATGCATTTATTGATGCATGTTATTATTTGTATTTTTCATTTATTTTAAACTTTTTTGTACATTTTCTATTCATTTGTTTTTAATTATTAATTTAATTTAATTATTTCAGCTACAGAAGGATGATGATGTTCTGTGTTGACCACTAATTTGACCATTAGCATCATCACCACATATATATATATATATGTGGTGATATGATGATTTAACCCTATATATATATATATAGGGTTAAATGTGACTTTTTCCTAACATCGTGGGGCCCTATAGCGACGTCTCCACTTATGACCAACTTTTCGTCACGTTTTAGCGTCAGTAGAAAACTAAACCAACCGTCTTTGTGCGGTGTAACTGAAGCAGCGGCTGTAACTAATGGCGGATATTCCCAGGAAAGTAGTGCACGACCTTTCCAAACTATGTGTAACCTTTAGTCTCAGTAAGCTGATCACCCTCAGAGTCCTCAGTTTCTGGCCTGTTAGCTGAAGACTGACGCTTTCAGGTCATTGTGCTGCCAAGTGTCTGAGCACAACTATGCAGACGATTCACTCCTCCATACCAGCTCTGGACCGTCCACTGTGGGCCAACAAAGAGTGGGAGCACGGCCAGACGCTCACTCACCCTGTGTGTTTGTATTCCTGTCTTTATGGGGACATTGACATGTTTACACAGTTACACCCATGGGGACCTCTGACACTATGGGGACTAAAATTCAGGTCTCCACAAGGGTTAAATATAAATATATATAATAATATAAACTAAAGGTCCCTACTAGTAAAGTAGAAATGATGTGGCCCTACAAACACATTCATTAGTTTTTTCTGGAAGTCCCCATAAAGCATGAATGAAACAGGTGCAAAAGCAAAACATGTGTTTTTCAAAGGTTTGACAATGGTTTTTTTATTGATTTTTTCATTATTTATTGATCTATTTAATTATTACTATTATTTATTTTTTTTATTTTATTATATATTTATTCATTTTTATGTATTTATTTAAAATTTTGTATAATTGTAAATTTTATTTCATTACAAAATATATTTTTTCAGTATTTATTCATATTTTTTTCATTTATTTTGTTATTTTTAATTTATTTATTTTCAACATTTTTTAATCATTTTTAATTGTATTTTATTTTTAAAAAAAAACCTGTTTACACTCACGGACCAATGGTTAGTGACTTGATTACAAACTTGGTCCTCATGAGACATGGAAATGAGTGTGTGTGTGTGTGTGTGTGTGTGTGTGTGTGTGTGTGTGTGTGTGTGTGTGTGTGTGTCGTCAAGTGACCAATGTTAAAGAGGTCACATTTCAGAGAGAAAAAACAAAAAAAGTTCTTTGAGACACTGATGCAGAATGTCATTTATACAAAACCACAGACTCCACAGCACAAACACTAACTGACAGACTCCACAGCACAAACACTAACTGACAGACTCCACAGCACAAACACTAACTGACAGACTCCACAGCACAAACACTAACTGACAGACTCCACAGCACAAATACTGTCAGACTCCACAGCACAAACACTAACTGACCGACTCCACAGCACAAATACTGTCAGACTCCACAGCACAAACACTAACTGACCGACTCCACAGCACAAATACTGACAGACTCCACAGCACAAACACTAACTGACAGACTCCACAGCACAAATACTGTCAGACTCCACAGCACAAACACTAACTGACAGACTCCACAGCACAAATACCGACAGACTCCACAGCACAAATACTGACAGACTCCACAGCACAGTAAAGCTGCATTTTTTTCACATTTATTTTATTTTATTATATAATAATTATTTATTTATTTAATTGTATTTATTTCTAATATGTTGCATCGTTCAGCCTTATTCTGAAGTTTACTTTTGGAAAACTAACTGGTGCACTCTAACCAGAGGGTGAGAGAGTGAGAGAGAGTGAGAAGGGGTGAGACAATTACCTTCCTACAAGGACGAGGGGGGATTAGCTGAGTTAGCGTTTCACTGTGTTATGAAGGGGGGGGGGGATTAGAGACGACCTGCTAGAAACTCAGACAAACTTTGGTTGAACAGTCGGTCATTAATTAATAATAATCATTAATAATACTTTATTTATTAATTATTATTATTATTATTTATTATTATTATTTAATAAAATATATACTTTATTTAATTCATGCTTGTCATGGAGCAAAGACCCCACTGACATTACATTAATAAAAATATAAAATGTATACAATAAAAAACTATTCATGTTAAAATAAAATAAATAAATAAATGTTAAGGCAGTGACAAGGTAATACATTTAATTTCTATTATATTAAAAATATATTTCTCAGTTCAGGTAGTTTAAGCAGGTTTTATCAAAAGTCATTTCACAAATAAATAAAATAAAAAAGCACGGGCAGCTTTTGTTTCAGGTTTACGAAAGACGATATGTGCGATATTAGTAAAAACTGACATTGCGATTTTTTTATTTATTTTAACCCTGCGATATACTGTATATATTACAATATGAAAACATCCTCAGTATTAAATAACAGGTTTATAAGTGTCATCCTTCTGTAGCTGAAATAATTCAATACAATTAATGATTAAAAATAAATAAATACCTCTTAAAAATTAAAGAATATAAAATAAATAAGTAATGTAGGTAATTAAAAATTTGAATAAATGTAAAAATAACAAGAATTAAAAATAAATATATAAATAAAAAATATATTTAAAAAATCATCAATAATCAAATGAATAAAAGATTAAATAGAAATAAATAAATAAATACAAAAGACGAAAATTAATAAATAATAAATAGATAAAATATAATAATAAAATAAATTAAATAAATAAAAAAGACACAAATAAAAACCAAAATTACATAAATAAAAAATAAATGAATAAAAATTATTTAAAAATAAAAAAAAACCCAAATACAAATAAATAAATAGGCTACAGTAAAAAATAAATAAAATAAATACAAAATAGATCAATTTTAAAAATTAATACAAATAATTAAAAAATAAATAAATAATAATAAACAAATTGAAACCAATATCAGGACCTGTGGTAACGTACTGCAGCACAGGTGTGGATGCTCAGACAGTATATTCTGGAGTGTTCTCTAGTGTAGACGCTGTACCTTGGGGGTCTGCTTGCTCTCAGCATCACCTCTGAAGGAATGGTGTGCTGAGTGTTTTGGAAATTGGAGAGACCCGAGCAGCATGGTGCCTAAGTTGAGGCAGCATGAAAACTTTTTGTGACCTCAAACCTCTGCATTCCTGGATTAGTGAGGAGAGGATACCTAACCACACGGTAATGGAGGCTCCGACAACACAGTGGAAAAACAAACCTTCACCCAAAAAAAGGTCTTCTTCTATAGGTCAAACATAAAAACATCTAGTTGAGTGAATTAAATTAAATTAAAATAATCTTAAGCCTATGCAATTGACTTGGATTCACTCAACTAGATGTTTTATGTGTGACCATAAAAAGTCAAATTAATGAGACTAAGTCAAAATTGGGAAATAAAAAGTAAAAAATTATGAGATAAAAAGTAAAAAAATTATAAGATAAAAAGTTTTTAAAAAATAAGATAAAAAGTCAAAATTATTATATAAAAAGTCAAAAATATAAGATAAAAAGTCAAAATTATAAAATAAAAAGTAAAAAAACTAAGATAAAAAGCCAAAATTATTACATAAAAAGTCAAAATTATAAAATAAAAAGTTACAAAAATAAGATAAAAAGTCACAATTATTACATAAAAAGTCAAAAATATAAGATAAAAAGTCAAATTTATAAAATAAAAAGTCAAAATTATAAGACAAAAAGTCACAATTATAAAATAAAAAGTCAGCAATATAAGATAAAAAGTCAAAATTATAAAATAAAAAGTAAAAAAACTAAGATAAAAAGCCAAAATTATTACATAAAAAGTCAAAATTATAAAATAAAAAGTTACAAAAATAAGATAAAAAGTCACAATTATTACATAAAAAGTCAAAAATATAAAATAAAAAGTCAAATTTATAAAATAAAAAGTCAAAATTATAAAATAAAAAGTAAAAAAACTAAGATAAAAAGCCAAAATTATTACATAAAAAGTCAAAATTATAAAATAAAAAGTTACAAAAATAAGATAAAAAGTCACAATTATTACATAAAAAGTCAAAAATATAAGATAAAAAGTCACAATTATTACATAAAAAGTCAAAAATATAAGATAAAAAGTCAAATTTATAAAATAAAAAGTCAAAATTATAAGACAAAAAGTCACAATTATAAAATAAAAAGTCAACAATATAAGATAAAAAAACAAAATTGAAGATTTTTAAAGTTGATTCAATGTTTTACTTTTTTCGGTGCATATAATTTACTTCATTGAAGTGACGATTTGCAGTCATTTCAGTTGAGTCGATTTTACCTCATATTTTGAATAAAATGTCACTGATTCTAACAATTATACCAGTAAAAGAAATAAGGTTAAATCCACCTAACATAACCCATTAGATTAAACAACTAACTACACATTAAACACAAATAATATTAGCTCTTCATTGTTAATAGGAATATGTTCATCTATATAAAATCAATACCAAAGTGAGAATTACTATCAGATCTATACTAATTCTCATAAACATGTGATGAACAACAACCAAACATTTCAATATTGTATTTAAATTTATCCACCCTAATAAAAAACAAAAACTGCAGAGGGCGATGAGACAAAGAATAGAAGAATATCAATCAATCAATCAATAAAAAAGAGATTAAAACACACCATAACTGTGCTATATACAGTATAAACAACAACACTTCATATAAACTCACAACACTGTAAAACACACTAGTTTGTCCCAATGCATGCTGGGAAATCCCCGCCAGCTGCTCTACCAACATGACTCAATACTACAGGTTAGATTTTTATTATATTATTTTAAGTCGTAATTGTTACTGTTTACAAATAGTTAAAATTAAATTACATTTTTTACTTGTTTTGATCCTTATATTCAGGATATTTATTTATTTTATGTCATTTTTGTCTATTTTTCATTGACTTTGTTTCCTTTATTGTTCATGTTTTACTTGTTTAGCTGCTTATATTCAACATCTGTCTGTCTGTCTGTCTGTCTGTCTGTCTGTCTGTCTGTCTGTCTGTCTGTCTGTCTGTCTGTCTGTCTGTCTATGAGTCTGTCCATCCTTGGGGCGGAGCCAAGCCTGTCATGTGGGCGGGGCCTGTCCCCTGTCTGTGAATGGTGTGGTTTCCATGGTGACAGTGATCTACCTACTTATCTCATTAAAACATTAATGCATATAGTAATTGAACTTACTATTTTATTTTTAATTCATCTGAAAAGACATTAACAAAATCTATATCTATGCTTTTCTTCTTTTTGTCATTGTACTATGTGTTTGCGTTACATAATTTTGTCCATTTTGGTCAGTTTTTTCTGGATCGTACTAAGGATGGCCTCAGTTCCAGGTGCTGAAAGTAAAGTATGGTTTCCCCCCTCACTTGCTCTGGTTCTTTTCTGTGTCTCTGTGTTAGAGTTTGTAGGTTCCAGTATGTTGGCATGAGTGTCTGTGAACACAATGTGCCTGCACTGGTCTCCTGGCAGCCTGACACCTCCAGCTTTATCTCCATCACAAACTGACTTTAAAGAAATATATGAGCTGTCAGCTTTGGCCTCAGTCTGCATTTACACACACACACACACACACACACACACACACACACACACACACACACACACACACACACACACACACACACACAGCAGCAGTTACTAGATGAGTTATATTCTCTTTTTTTTTTCTGAACACCAACTTGACCGTTCCTCTGGAGACAGCCTTCACTACGTTAAACACTTTTATTATTCGTACTGTTACATCAGGTTACGTCACATTTCAGATGGAAATGTGGACAGGTGTTAGAGCTGCACTGATTTAATGTTTGAGCATCAACAGCGCAATGAACAACACAGGTACTGAAATGATTTAGACATTATTTATAATTATTTGTTATTGATTTGTATTGTTTTATATATATATATATATATATATATATATATATATATATATATATAAAGAGAGAAATAATCACATTGTCTCATTTTTTTCTAATATCCTGCACCTGTACAATACACGTACATAAACCAGCATATATGTGGAGTAACACACACCATCAATATATATATATATATATATATATATATATATATATGAATATGAAGAGTTCATTTGCAAAAACAGATAACTCCATTTTTCTTTTTTTTCCACAAAATGTCATTTTTTACTCTACATTCCACAGATAATACTGATTTATTTGATATATTATTTATTTCATTTGGTAAGAGCCACTAAACTGAATAAATAATATATAAAATCAATGGGTATTACCTGGAATGTAGAGTAAAAAATGACATTTTCTGAAAAAAAAAACTAAAAATGGAGTTATCTGTTTTTGCAAATGAACTCTTCATATATATATATATATATATATATATATATATATATATATATATATATATATATAATGATGGAGCCGTAGTATGAAAATCCCACCTTTGTGTGTTGACAGCTACACATTGCGCCCAACCCCAAAAAGCCGACATCAGAAGCAGTGACAGACACATGCTGAGATGAACAGGGCTCAGGAAAAGCAGTTCATTAAAATGCTTCTGGGGCCTGACGATCTGAGAGTGACTCAGGGATAATGAGATGCCTGAAGCTCTGCTGCTCTGCTCACAAATACAACTGCACTGACTGCATCATGGGAAAGTTTAAGTTCATTTCTACTTCTGCCAGATTACAGAACAAACATAAGCAGTGTCTTTCCATTACCCTTGGACATTTGTAAAACATACAGGGATTATCTGGAGTAAAAAGACGTTTAGTTAATTTTTTAGATGATTGTTAGTTCATACATATAGTTAAAATTACACCATTTGGACGAACACTGACATTTTGAGCCAAACTCTATGTTCAGACTAACTACACTTCAGTGGTAGTAAGTAGAGGGTCCCTAAAGACAAACCCTAGTGTCCTGAGGTCTTCATGTCCTCAGATAGTGTGTCCACAGTTACTGGTCTACAGACATGGACGGTCAGAGTCGATTGTCCAGTGCACAGTTAGACGCTCTGGAAAGTCACTAGTTCGTTGCATTGTTTTGTGAAAACAACAACCTGTTCGACTCAGCTGTTACAAACAATGAAATACTGGACTATGTTTTTAAAAACTGGACTGGACTGACCAGTATCCATCAAAGGGTTAAAAGGGATGAACAGGTCAATAGATTTGAACACTTTACTTTTCACAACTGCTGTCTTATGTTCCTCTGTTTTTAGGTTCAAGCTCTTTTAATAATAGTCCACTGGGCTCACTTCCAGATTTGGATCAGCTCTTAGTTTGCAAAAAAAATAAATAAAAACTCCTTATTACAAGTTTCAGGGTTACTCACCTGGACGATGTCCAACACCATTCCGGCTGCCACTGTCCCAAACCCGGCCAGCAGGAAAGGGAAGACCACCTGCAGGCCGATGGAGAAAGACGTCTCCTTAAGGGGCGCTGGTGGTTCTGGGCTCTGGTCGGTGCTGGTGTCGTCGCTCTCGTTGCTCTGGCTGGCGTTCTCCAGGAGAGCGTCCTCCTCCCTCTGACCTTTGGCGTTGGCCCGGCAGTCCAAGGCCACCACGATCTCTGACCTGTCTTCGTCCTCCCCGGTCTCGCTGGCCCTCTCTGGGAAGGACGTGACTTCTTTCAGCTCGAACTCGCCCCCGGTCTCCGGCCCCATCTCTTCGGGGCCGTTGGTGAGGATCACCGGGGGGACGGAGCAGTTGGAGTTGAGGAAGGCCGGCGGTGTCAGAGGGCCTCCCTCCTTCTTCATCTCAATGGCCCCGGAGGACATGTCGATGTCGGGGAGTTTGTCTTGTTCTTTCGACCAAAGTACCATGCGGAAGCCTTTTGGAACACAGTTGGTTTAGCGAGAAAAGGTCAGATGATTGCCTCGGCCTGTTTGGACAGTTTTTGGGGGATGTTAGAAACAACTGACTCGGCCGCCTGATCTGGCTTTGAACCTGATCAGTCCAATTGATTTATCCCATTAAAAAGGCTTAGAAGGAGTGGCGGTCCGACTGAAGAAGGAGAAAACAGCTGTGGACGAAGAAAGCAGCGGTGAGGCACATGCAGCCGTGGGTCTGCAGAGCCCGTGTTCCTGTCGGTGCTTCGGGAGCAGAACCAGTATGTTCTCCATTCACTGCAAGGTGCTCAGGTTAGGCCGGCAAAAAGAAGAAGAAGAGAGCATACTCGTACCAAACAAAAGAAGAAGTGAAAACAATCAGCTTGTGGGCAGGGGGGGCACTGGCCAGAAAAACCCCCTCCTCCTGCTGCTGCTGCTGCTGCTGCTGCTGCTGCTGCTCCAGTCACTTGTTAACAGCCCTTTAAAAGTTCACTTAAAGGAAAAAGACGTCAGGTCTGATGCTGTTGAGACCTGCTCTCAGTCCACTGGTCATGACCGACTGATCGCTGTAGCGGCCGAGGAACACCGTCTCACCTTACAGCACGTGGCTGGGAGGTTTTCAGAAGCGATATTTAAAGGCCTGCAGTGAGAGGGTTGAATTACCGAGCCACGGAGAAGTACCTCTTCAGTCAGATGGAGCCGTCACCTAGGAAAAGAACAAAATCATTAATTATCGGTCGTAACGTAACATAATAAAGTTCATTTCCGAACAGCGACGACGAACCAGCCCAGACCATTTCTGAGCGTATAAATCTGACATAATGAGCTAAACATAAATAACGTTACATAACCAGGAATTATGTAACTTTCAACAACATTTGGGTCATACTGCTTTAAATATACAGTTGCTAAAAGTAGATAATTAAAGCATCTGTCAGTTTCTAAGTATTTTTAGAGGTATACGAACGTAATATATAATATACAACAGGAAGGAATTATATAACTTTCAACAACATATATGTGACCCACCACCAGTAAACCAGACATAAGTGTGTGTAAATCCAAACAGAGTTATGTGTGTATCTTGGTAGAGTGGAAACTAAGGTTTAAGATGGTGAAAAAATGATGTTTCTATCACAAGTAGAACCAAAGTTATGGTCATTTTAATATCCACATTTGGACATATTTTACAATTTGCATATTTTTAGATATTGTCCGTTAAAGTTTTGGACTGTTTTGGGGTAGGAAGTCCTTAGCAACGCATAATAATTTGTATCCGATTGACACAAATTGTTGACAGATGTTAAAGGACACTCTGATGGACATGTCACAGAAGTTTTATATATTATAATAATAGGACAGAAGTGTGACGTATTATAATCATTTGGCTTACACCATTGGACAGAACATTCAATATAAGCTTTTACCTCGTACCAAACACTTGGGTGTTTACCCACGGAACGGAGATCGTTTTGTTCGGCGAAAAGAGGTGGAAGTCGTCTTTGTCTTTGCTCAGCAATACCTGAACTTTTGTCACCGCTTAAATAATTGACTCAATAAACACCTTTATTGATTGGATTTCAATGTAATGACCACAGGAAGTGAACATAGAGGTGTTAAGGTACCGTTTTTTGATAAGGTGTAAACACTAATAACAAATCACCTTCCAGCCTAAATTTGGCTGTAGCTCTGAACGGCTCAGCGCGACTTATGCCTGGTTTCGTGGTGGTGGGTCACATTTGCTTTAAATCTCAGTTGCTAAAATTGGACAATTAAAGCATCAAGCTTTTTTAAGTACTTTTAGAAATATGCGAACATAATATAATATACATATTGCGAACTTCCAAGCTTTTTAAAGGTTGCTTTAGAGGCTAGTTTAGCTCCGTATAGGTGACGCGCTACAAGAAGATCACTTTAATAAATATAGTCGACTTAGTCGTACAGTTTTTAAGGCAGCCTCATGTTACACACACACACACACACACACACACACACACACACACACAGGATGGTAAAACGTGCACTGTTAGTGAATGTGTAAAAGTAAATTGAACCCAAAAAAAAACAGTAAAACGTTGCAGCGACCTAGACTGGTCTTCTTTACCTCTGTGCCAGTGATTCACCTCCCTATATAATTAGTGGGTGTCATCCCAGTGCCCATGTGACTCAAACCCTACATATCACCATGGTTACCAGTCTAAATATATCAAAAGAATAACTCACCAGTGATAATATATGGCTCCTACAATACAACAGCCAGGAATTATGTAACTTTTGACAACATTTGCTTTAAATCTCAGTTGGATAATTAAAGTATCTATCAGTGTTTAAGTATTTTTAGAGATATGCTAACATAACATAACATAACATAATATAACATAACATAACATAATATAACATACAACAGCTAGAATAGATATGGAAAATATATGTAAAGGAAAATAAGGTCATGTATCACAGGGATAAAGATGAATAACTATTCTATTATGATTTTAAAATGATCAATATGGTTTAGTATTACAATGATTAAATAATTATTAGAACTTCCACTCACTTGTACAGACATATATGCATTGCTTGTGGTTTTATAAAAGCACTTTAAGGTCCTAAAAGGTTGTGGATCAACTTCTGAAACAGTTCAACCCGTGCAACAAGTGTTTTCTCCTCTGACATTATGGCAGAAGAGAAGAAGGAAGAATCCACTGGGAGATAAAAACAGTTTGATCATGCGCCAGATTTCCTCCCTGCAGCTAAAAATAGTCCGATTTCTACTATTAACAGAGGTGCTGCACATCCTCTGGAAGCGGAGTCACATCCACTGTCAAGACCGACGCAACACCATCCCAACAAATCCTGTTTTCCCCTTCAAAATATAAACACTGAAGCCTGTTACTGGAATATTCTGCAGTTCTGTCCATGTGTTCCCTTATGAAACTACAAATATACAGCAAGATATTGAAAAATATGATGCATTATATTAAAAATATATTCCCATATATGGAACAGCAGTGCATATATTATCCAATATACTATAATATATGATTTGATCAAATATAAAACAAAAGCTGACGTCTATTTTTAGATAGTTTTAGTGAAACTTATTTTTTTTCTGCATATATTGTGAAGTGTGTACAAAAGGAAAACAATATACAAAAAATAAATAAATATGAGGTGAAATTATACCTGAACAAACTGACTATTATCTATTTACAGATACAAAAATATGTACAGTATTTTCTGCACTATAAAGGCACTGACAATGAATGGTTTATTTTGAAGGTTTTTCATATATAAGGCACATTAAGTCAAGTCAAAATTATGAGATCAAATTCAAACTTGTCAAATTTATGAGATAAAATGTCAAAATCATGAGGTTAAAAAGTTTAAATTATTGGATAAAAAGTGAAAATTACGAGATAAAAAGCCAACATTATAAGATTAAAAAGGCACATTTATGAGATAAAAAGTCAAAATTGTCAAATTTATTAAAAAAAAAGTAAAATCTATGAGATAAAGTTAAATTTATGAGTTAAAAAGTCTAAATTCCAAGTCACTAACCACAACCACAATTAATCCATTTATAAGGTGCACTGTGGTTTTTGGAGAAAATTAAAGTCTGTTAAGTGTGCCTTATAGTCCAGAAAATACGGTAGTTCTGTTTATGTGTAGCTAAATACAGTCATGGAAATAAATATTAGACCACCTCTTATTTTCTTCTATTTCTTGTTCATATTAAAGCCTGGTACGACTAACGGTACATCTATTTAAACAAATATAATGATAACAACAATAGCTCATAAGAGACTCATTTCAGAGCTGATATCGATCAACTAACTACGTTTTCTTGATTAAAAAAACAAAAATCACTTCAGTTCTCTCCATCAATATCTATGTCACTGTACTGACAAATACCATATTTTCTTTTCTGTCATTTTTAGTCACATGATACACACAAAACGTAGGACTGTAATGCACAACTATTTATTTTGATGGTCGAGTCATTATTTCCATGACTGTATGTTCTTGTATGAACATGAAATAAGTATAAAAACACCAGTAAAGGTGAATTTCCTCTGGTTTCATTCTGTTCATAAGTGTAGTGATTCAGCAGGAAAAAAAGTGACATAATAGTAATAATAATGGATTTAAATAGTGATTTTCAAAACACTGGAACCATTATTCATTCACTCTAGTTGCAAAATAGAATGTGCATTTGTTTGCTGTGGTTTTATATTGGTATTGAATATGTGTCATATTACAGCTGTTACACTGAAGTATCTATCTCTCTAATACATTCATTCATATAGTTTTTAATTCATCTGCAAATGCATTAACAAACTAAGACAAACTCACACTTTATATTGATTATAATATTGACTAATTGGTAACATTTGGATTTTTTTCCCAGTATTTGTAACTCAAGCTGAGCACAGAAAAGTTCCAAATTCCCCCACACTCCTTCCCCTCCAAAAAAACAAACACACTCAGAGCTTTTACTTTGAAATCCATCCTTAGGGGCTGCTTGTGTACCCTTGTCTGCCTTGACGCATCTTTCCTCCGCCCGCATGTTGCGACATCCGCACACAGACTTTGGCTTTCCCGGCTCAAACAATCCTCTGCTTAGTAGTCAGGACCAACACCAGCCGAACTCAACATAGCAAAGGCGTAAATTAGTGCTCCCCTGGTCAGGACTGAATAGACGAGCCTCCTTTTTTCTATTCTACTGCTCATTTAAACCAGGGCACAGGGCTCAGTGTTCCAACACCCGGCTGATAGCCCGTGTCACTGCCGAGGAGAAACGCAGAAAAATGACCGTAAACGCACCGTTAATAGAACATCCCGCTCTTTATCTCTATTCCACCGTGCGTAAAAACCTACCCAAAGGGGTGCCACATCCCCCTTCTTACTCACTACACTTATTTTAGTCTTTCAAATTGTCTTAAATGAAATGAAAAGATAATTAACATAGTCAGATAAAACACTCCTTTTGTTGCTTTCTTACCTTTTCCCCAGTGTCAGCAGCAGTGTGTGTGTGTGTGTGTGTGTGTGTGTGCTCCTCCGTGTATCCACTGCGCTCAGGCTGAGGCGTGGACGCCGGTGCGCACGCCTTATGTACGGTACCGGCTCCGCACAGCTCTCCCCCCCCAATAGTTAATGCTTGTTAATGGTTAACCCTCCCTCCCGCGTGGTTTAAAGGCTGTGTCCCCAGTCTCTCTCTTCTCCCCGACCCCTCCGTCACACATTGCACCCGTCCAGTGGCCCCCGCCGCCCGGCTGCTTGGATGCGCATCTATAATACACCCGTCCGGTGCAGGGGGCCAGGAAGCCACAAGGCGGGCCCTCCCTCCATGCACGCTCTGAGCTGACGATACAGGCCCTCCCCCTCCTCCCACCGGCACCAAACACACATCCACCCTCCCTCCTCCTCCGTCTCCATTGCGCACAGGCACGCCCCCTCCTCCCCCCTCCTCCTCTTTTGCGTCCCGTGTGTGGAAGTTTGTCCTCGTGCTGTGCCAGTCTCCTCCACAGGCCTACTAATTTACTACCAGGAAGGGAAGATACAAGTTTAATTTTAACAATAGGTCCAGATTCCTGAATGAATGAATGAGCACGTGGACAGAATAACTGGACCCGCGTGGGTGTTTGGTTACTCATCCACCCACTTGAAAAACAATTACCCACACAAATAAAGACAATTATGAATTAAACATTTCATATATGAACTATGAGGACCTTAACACCTGCATTTAAATACAACTAGATTTTTTAAAAGTTAAAATATTAAATTAAGTAGAAATAGGCCAGCTTTTTCTGCTGCTGTTAACTGTAAATCACTGTTAACTGTGAGACGAATAAAGGTTTATCTTATCATTTGACATAAGATACATAGACTTCTGGGTATGTTGAATATTTGCAACAGTAGGCATTATGAGATTAATACTTAAAGGAGTTGTATTTAGCTTTTTAAAATGGAATTATGTTTGGTCACTCATCCACCACTGGCAAAAATAATGTGCATAAATAAATTTAATTATGAATTAACTATTAATTATATACAGGGTGTACCCCGCCTTTACCCATTGTAGATGGATTAGGCCCCCAGTGACCCCTGTGACCCGAGTGAGGATAAAGCGGGTTCAGATGATGAGACGAGACCAACATAATGCACTTCTGTTTTTTAACATACAGTAAATATTGGTAAAATTCTGCAGATACCCAATGGAAAAGACACTAGTGTTGTATAAAGAAATACACCCATACATACATACATACATATATATATATATATATATATATATATATGTATGTATGTATGTATGGGTGTGTGTGTGTGTGTGTGTGTGTGTGTGTGTGTGTGTATGCCAGAATGATTAAAAATAAGTACTCTTCATGTGCAGTGTCTCAGTAAGTGACAGAACCAGACATAAAACAGTAACAGCTTTTCCATTTGATTTATGCACAAAACTTTACAGATAATTATTAAAAAAAATTAAAAAATGTGTTAGGGTCAAAGAGTGCATAATCTCAGTTTTTCCATTACATCACAAATGTGATGATTTCTTCATTTATTATCATGAGATAACACAAGAAGTCCTTCCTTAAACATGTTAATGATCAGAACTTTGGGTGATTCACAGGAAATGACAAAAAAAAACCTCAACGTCCGTCAGGTTTTAATGGTTAAATATGAAATAAACCCTAATCATTGCATTATTTTACTGTAGAGGAAAACATAGGGGGTTTTTTTCCCCACACCAACTCATTTTAAATATTTAATTTGTATGTTCTACGATGTTCTACGTTCTAGGATGTATTTGTGAAGCAGTAAAATGTTTTATTAGAAAAAAAACTGGTTGGAATTAGTGTGACCTTCCTTTATATCGAAGGTTTGAACCCTTTTATTCAGACAGTCTTGATATTTATTGTATTTTTTTTTTTTTTAAATGTGACCCCAGGATTAATTTGACACACAGTAGATGTTTCAAATAGTTTGTGCTGAAGCTTGTCATGGGGTCAGAGGTCAGAATAAACAGTGACTTTAACCCTTTAACCTCTGTGACATGACTGCTGTTTCAGGTTCATTAAATCTACTGTATGTGCTCGTGCTGCTGCTGTTTTTACCGTGTGTTTTAAGGTCAAAACAGAAAAAGATGAAGAGAGGAACTGACATTTGAATGGTTTGTACTAAATAAGTCTCTTAGATGGTACATTAGTAAAAGATGGAGGATGTTAAACATGAACTGGAACAAACTGAACAACAACCAGGAGTTGAATATGGAGCCAGTGGATTATTTTAGAAAATGACTGAAAACTAGGTACGTCAAATTATTAAGGAAACTGGAGAAAAATAAATACATTAAGGTTCAATATATTTTTACCTTTTGTCAATAAGGTATTACATGTCTGTCTGCCTGTCTGTCTGTCTGCCTGCCTGCCTGCCTGTCTGTCTGTCTGCCTGTCTGTCTGCAGGATTACACAAACAATTCTGAACGGATTTTGATGAAACTTTCAGGAATGATAGATAATGGGTGAAGGAAGAATCTATTAGATTTTGGGTCAAAGGTCAAGGTAACACCAAAGGTCAACAGCTAAAACACATCAGACAAGATAGAATCTGATGTTTTTGGGGTTTTTTTCATTCACATGGTCTAACCTTCAGACACCATATGGGTCAACACCTATGACTCGATTACGTCACCTTTTGACGTCATATGACGACATATCAAGGTCTGCTTGTTTTATTATTGTTATTATTATTGTTGTAATTATAGAGTTCTTTCATATATATATATATATATATATATATATATATATATATATATATATATATATATATATATATATATATATATATATATATATATATGTATATATCCATTGCACAGTTACATTTCATTTCTATTAATACTAGCTTATGTATTTGTTATCTTTTTAAAGTGTGTAATTAAATCAATAAATACATAAATAAATAAGTTTGACGAAAAAGCCAAAGGTGGACTCAGGCTTTGACTCATTAGTGTAAAAGTGCTGCTCCTCAGCGCTGCTCCTCAGCGCTCTGCTACACTTACACTTTCCCCAGAGGAGCCGTTCTGTTGTTGTTGCTACACAATGTCCTGACTCAGCAGCAGCAACGTCATCATCCAGGAAGCATGGACTGTCACCCATCCACCCAGTCCACAACAGGAGGAGGAGGAGGAGGAGGAGGAGGAGGAGGAGGAGCAGCATCTAGTAACTAATATTCAGAGAATGTCTAATCTCGTCCCTATTTTGTGCCAATCTTAAGTTTCTATGACAACCTGTTCTTGAATTCGAGCCAATAATGTGATTTTGACCTTTCTGCAAAATGTGCCCATGACCTCTGACCTTTTGCAATATTGATAATTTCATTATATGTATATATGTGTCAGTGCGTGTAATATTATGATAATATATCCAGTATTGATTAAGTTATAGCGTGATATGTCTGTGTTTGACACAATGTTACTCAAGTTCATTTTGTGACATGTCACCTTTGACCTCCAGAGATCTCACAAACTATTGGTCGTAGGTGATAACACCAATGATGATAATTGTATAAATCTTAACTTCGCATCGTTTGGTACCAATCTGAAAGTCCTGTGACCCTCTGTTCTTGAGTTCTAACCAATAATGTGATTTTGACCATAGTTAATTATGACCTTGACCTTTGACCTTTACTCAAATGGATCATTACATCTGATGCACATTAGCTATATGTATATGACCATGTAATTTCATGGTGATATCTACAGTATTCATTGAGTTATAGCATGATATGTCTCTGCACACACACACACACACACACACACACACACACACACACACACACACACACACACACACACACACAGGGTGATTATAATAATCTCTTCCTACCAACGTTGGTCCAGTTTAAAACAGTTGAAAAAACAGTTTTAAACGGTTTAAAGAACAGTTTAAAACAGTTTAACACAGTTTAAAAAACAGTTTTAAACTGTTTTAAACTGTTTTAAACTGTTTTAAATGGTTTAAAAAAACGTTTAAAACAGTTTAAAACAGATTAAAACAGATTAAAAAACAGTTTAAAACAGTTTAAAAAACAGTTTTAAACAGTTTAAAACAGTTTTAAACGGTTTAACACAGTTTTAAACGGTTTAAAACTGTGTTAAACTGTTTTAAATGGTTTAAAAAAACGTTTAAAACAGTTTAAAACAGATTAAAACAGATTAAAAAACAGTTTAAAACAGTTTAAAAAACAGTTTTAAACAGTTTAAAACAGTTTTAAACGGTTTAACACAGTTTTAAACCGTTTAAAACTGTGTTAAACTGTTTTAAATGGTTTAAAAAAACGTTTAAAACAGTTTAAAACAGATTAAAACAGATTAAAAAACAGTTTAAAACAGTTTTAAAAGGTTTAACACAGTTTTAAACGGTTTAAAAGACAGTTTAAAACAGTTTTAAATGGTTTAAAAAACAGTTTAAAACAGATTAAAACAGTTTAACACAGTTTAAAAAACAGTTTTAAACTGTGTTAAACTGTTTTAAATTGTTTAAAAAAACGTTTAAAACAGTTTAAAACAGATTAAAACAGATTAAAAAACAGTTTTAAACAGTTTTAAACGGTTTAACACAGTTTTAAACGGTTTAAAACAGTTTTAAACGGTTTAAAAGACAGTTTAAAACAGTTTAAAATGGTTTAAAAAACGGTTTAAAACAGTTTAAAACAGAACCCTCAGACTGTGTCTCTCTGTGGACGTGTTCCTCAGATTCATTTCCTGATAGAACAGACTCATGCAAACTTGTGGTTATGTTACTGTCTTTAGAGTGGAGGGTGTCAAACATCCGGTCCGGGAACCAAAACCAGCCCATCAATGGGTCCGATCTGGCCCGTGGGATGAATTTGTCAAATGGGTTCTTCTATGAAACTGGGTTTGTTTTAGTATCTGTTAGAACTGCATCAATATCACAACGTACGTGTGGAAAACAACACATGTACGAGTTAGTACACAGGAATATACACAATATGGGTAACATTCCAAATACTCTATTTTCCAGACTATAAGGTGCACTTTAAATACTTTAACTTTTACCAAAACCAACAGTGTGTTTTATATATGGACTCATTCTGGTTATGTTTAGTGACTTTGAATTTTCAGTTTTTATCTCATCATTTTGACTTCATATCGATCCTAGTCATGTTTTTAATCCACACATGTGAGTTTTTTAATGAATCTCAGTCTCATTCCAGGTCTTGTATGTAAACCATCGTGTCCACTTGTGTTACATAAAGAACCTGCCCAGTGTTTTATATATGGAGTCATTATGGTTGTACTTTGTGACTTGGAGTTTTGAGTTTTTATCTAATAAACTTGACTTTTCATCTCATTATTTAGACTTTTTATCTCATAATTTGACAATTTTGACTTTTTATCTTATAATGTTTGCTTTCTATTTCATAAGTTTAACTTTTTATCTAATAATTTTGACTTTTTATCTCATGATTTTGACTTCATATCGATCCTAGTGTTGTTTTTAATCCACACGTGTGGTTTTTTTTATGTGTTTTGTATGTAAATCATCGTGTTCACTTGTGTTACATACAGAAACTGCTCAGTTCAATGCAAATAAATTGTCAGTTATTTTTGCAACAGCTGTCATTTTTGTGAAACGCTCTGACTTGAATATTTATTTTCATTCCCAAAGTGTATCTGTGTGAGAATATACTGATGACCACAGTGTCTCATCTGTGCCTTAGATATGCATTGGGATAATAACACCCAGTCCTACATAATAGATCAGCTAATGATAATGATTATTGGAAATAATTAGTGTGTTTGACACCTCAGTTTAATACTTACTCACATCTACATATTCCTCTGACTCACATCCTCTGAATCACTTCCACCAGATGACTCTGTGTAAAACCCCAGTCAGAGAACGTCCTCAGATCAAAACAGTTCGTCTCTCGTAGCTTTTCATTCATAAGAAACCGAGCTGATAAATCTACCGTTGTCAGGAAATGCGAGTGAAATGTTTTTTTCCCCGTGATAAATCATCAGCCTTTTGCAGTCGACTGAACTGCACTTCAGCCTGTAATTCATTTATTTTCTGTTGCATTTACTTACATAAGTCAAGCTTTACTGTCGTTTGCTTTTTCCCAGACGTAAGTCAACTGTCTGACAGTGAATTAAAATTAACTCATGTAATGGAACCTGTTTAAGAACATTGTGATTATATCGACCTTACTTTGAAAAAGATGCCAAAACCTTCTGGAGTGACGTCATTAAGTCAACATTATATAAAGTATGAGTTTGTTTTAGTTTGTTAATGTCTCTGCAGTAGAGACAGAGACAGAGACAGAGATAGAGACAGAGATAGAGACAGACACAGAGACAGAGACAGACACAGAGACAGAGATAGAGACAGACACAGAGACAGAGATAGAGACAGAGATAGAGACAGACACAGAGACAGAGACAGAGACAGACACAGAGACAGAGATAGAGACAGACACAGAGACAGAGATAGAGACAGAGATAGAGACAGACACAGAGACAGAGACAGAGACAGACACAGAGACAGAGATAGAGACAGAGATAGAGACAGACACAGAGACAGAGACAGACACAGAGACAGACACAGAGACAGACACAGAGACAGAGACAGAGATAGAGACAGAGATAGAGACAGAGGCAGATAGATGTGCAATTAACAAAATAAACAAAGTAAATCTGCCAAAAATAGACAAATGTAAAAATTTAAATTAAAGACAAACAACTAAACTGAAAAATTGTTCAAATGTTCATCCCATCACATTGGGCTCCACAGTGTTTCTGAACATGCTCATAAGCACTCAGTGTTTTCACAGAGTAAAAACTTCAGTCATTGATTCATACAATTGATTCAGACCCTGGACGTAAGTAACCCTTTAAAAGAGCATTTATTTTATTGTGCCTTTGAGCAGTAAACATAAAGTATAAACAATCACATGTGTACGATAAACTGGATATTAACGATAATTCTAAGTAGGTTTTGTTTGTTATGAACGTTATGCACATGAGTTTCCTGGATGTTATTGTTCACGTTAGTTCGATGTACATTAACAGTCGTCTACCTTTGGAGTAACTACATCTAAATAAAATATTAGAAAAATAAAATAGTAGAAATAGTCTACCTAGAATGGGAGCATTATATGATATCATTAGTAACGTTTCCAAACGTAAAGTAAAATATTGTCAATGCTGGCTGTTGGTAACTCATTTTGACAGAACAAAAGCAAAGTAAATGTTTTTTTTTCTCGTGACCGACTTCAACCAGTTAATGAGGCTCAGTGATCGACCAGGATTTTATTTATTTATTTATTTTTTAAATGTCACCATCCCTAATGTGCACTTTAATTTAATACGACTCAAAGTTGATTAAAACAACTTGTGCTGAACTTTATTCATGACTCATCCTGTTCTAAACAAATGAAAGTAACTTGTGCTAAAGTTACATTTTTAAAGAAGTAATTTTGTACTTTTACTCGAGTACAGTTTTAGATGTGTACTTTTACTTTTACTCTGAGTAGAATTTAAACAAAGTAAAGATACTTTTACTCAGTTACATTTTTCCACCTCTGGTAATGATATAATTTGACTTGTGTCACTGTTATTATTGTACTGGTCCGGCCCACTTCTGAACTAACATCAGTTTGACACCCCTGCTTCATGGTTTAAAAACAGGTCACTTTTAAGAACACTCCATATAGAGTGTTCTTTTATTGTCTTTAAGTTGATTGTGTGGGTTTTATGATGACAAACAAACTCTGCTTTCTCTGAACTTTCCCTGCAGCACAATGTTGAAATGTATCCACTGAACATGTGCCTGTCCCGAAAAAAAAAAAAAGTGTCTGAGCGGTTACTTGTTTACAGTGGTTACAGACGATTATATAAGCTGATGTTTGTATTCAGGTTATATAACCGGTTAGACATGAGGGTAATATGTAATGAGTTATATTGAAATACATTTAAGTTTCTTAAACCAAACAATGGGCCGAGTGTCGAAGCCTGAACCTGGATCACAGAGGTAGAAGTACAAAGTTCTTATGCTTAAATACATTTTCCAGGTGTCGACGCCGGACTGTGTTGCAGTATTATATTTCTGATGACTTCTTACTTTTGTTCCCTGCATTAAACACAAATATCAGCAAACAAGGTAAAATTAACCTGACAAAGCACTAGGCTCAGAGGGGAGTCTGGGTGTCATGGAGATCAGTGAGGTGTGCCCAAGGGCGCTCATAAGCCCCGCCCACTCTACCTGCATAACCATAGTGGATCAGGAAGGCAAACACACACAACGGGTCCAACCAGAACAGAACTGTTGTAATAGGAGAATGCAAAACACATGTAAGAGTCACAGAAAGAGCACACATGACTGTGACTGTGATGGATCTGTTGTTATGTTGACTGGCTTCATATTTGAGGTGATTTTAGAAGAGATTTGGAAACCAGTTCAACAATAATTTTACTGAAATAGTAATAATAAATGAGCCTCAGAACAAACAAGTGGTGTGTAAGAGTACGTACTGCAGCTCAGAATGATTTCACCACTTGGATTAGATAAATAAGAGGGAAACAAAGGGACATCCTGTATTTGTTTAGTCACTCTCCTTTAAAAAAAATACAAAATAAAATAAGACAGTGCCAATGTCCCTGTGCTCATCCAGACCTCACAGCTGTCATGTCTTACCATCAACAAAAGGGAGTCATTTAATAGATGATAAAATCTGAATTTAAATCTGTTAAAAATTGAGGAAGGAGAAGAGATTTTAGTCCCAGATTGGAAAAATATACAACGTTGTAAAAAATTTGTTTTTTAATTTTGACAAACCAAGTGATAAGTTTTGTGCCTAATGTTTAGATTTATCTAATGGATCAATCACAATTGAAATCCGTTGAGAAGTGAAGGAAGAGAAGAAATTTTAGTGACTTTTGGACGACGATGGATGAAGCACGATGGCAATAGTTCATCACAGCTTCGTCTGGATGAGCTAAAAATCTATCACACAAGTACCGACCGATTGTTCAAAATCAAAAGCTGATCAGGACATCTGTTGTCATACTCACGAAATACAATGTCAAGATTATGACATAAAATGTTAGAATTGTGAGGAAAAAGTCAAAAAGATGAGATAAAAAGTGTCATAGTGGAGGGATTAAATTCAACTCCATTTGTCTGTCTGTCTGTCTGTCAGTCTGTCTGTCAGTCTGTCTGTCTGTCTGCCTGTCAGTCTGTCTATCTGTCTGTCAGTCTGTCTGTCAGTCTGTCTGTCTGTCAGCAGGATTATGCAAAATGTTCTGAACAGATTTTGATGAAACTGTCAGGAATGATCGATAACGGGTCAAGGAAGAACCCATTAGATTTTGCGCAATGAAGGTCAAAGGTCGAAGTCACACTAAAGGCCAACAACTAAAACACATCAGTGGTAATATCTCAGGTTTCAGACAAGATAGAATCTGGTGCTTTCTTACATTGGCATCATGTCACTTTCAGACATCAGATGGGTCAACACCTATGGCTCAATCATGTTAAGTGTGAATTAAATATCAAGCTTTTGGTGAAGGTCTGCTGTCTCTGACTGCCTGGTTATGAAATAAAATGACAATTATAAGATAATAAAGTTAATGTTACAGACATCCCAAGTTCCAGGGATATGCTTTTCCACCTTTCCAACCCCCCACCCCCTTTCCAAAATATTGAACGAAAATGTGTAATTAAGGAGTAAAAAATTGCTAGAAAATCAATGAAGGGATATAAATTAAATATACGAGGTGTGTTTCATGTGCACAGACCAAGGCTATAAATTAAAGGCCTATTGGAGTGCGGAGGTCACATGACCCACACACTATTAAAAAAAAAAACCATGTAATTTGAGTAAGCATTTGCTAGTTAAATTTAATTAATACTTATTAATTATTCATTTATTTATGTATTGATTCCTTCATTTGTGTATTTATTTATACATTTGAGATTAATATACAATTGATTTAATGTATAATTTTATTGTATTTTTTTTAGTCTTGCCGGTCCCTAAACTCACCGACAGTAAAGAAGTGTGTGTCCGCTCCTGAAGCCTCTCCAGTGGGGTGAGGCTGAGCGGACAGCCGCTGATGCTTGTGGAGAAGGTGCACATCTGTCAAATATCAGACTGAAGCAGCTCACCGGGAATAAGTTTGATCAGAGAGTCGGTGGAGACATGCCTTCACGCTCTCACTTGCAGTGTTAAAAAAACACTCCCTCCATCGTCCAAGATACGGAGTAGCGGACATCAGTGAGACACTGTCCACATCAGGGAGACTCCCGGAACTTCGAAGACTTGGGGTGTCTGATGTTATGAAACAAAAATGTATAATTACTACATTTAAAAAAAAAAGTTAGGATGGTGAGATAAAAATTTTGAATTATGAGATTTAAAAAAGGTCGACATTTTGTCAGGTGAAAAACAATTCTGAGTAGAGTCCCGCCTTGGGCGCAACACCGGAAGTAGCTGGGGTTCCGTCTGCTGCTAATAAAACTTACTGTGCTACATCCACATCAACAAACACATACATGCTTAACGAACACACGATTTAAACGTCAATGACTATATTTATAATGCTGCCTAACAGTCTGTAACCAGCGTATGTCATGAACAATCTAATACAACTACAAACCAATGAGACTACTTTGTAGCGCTAAGCTAATGCTAATCGAATCCAACAGTCCAAGGGTTAGCTACCTCTACCGACAAAACTCAGGGAACAAGACAAAGAATAGCAAAAATAAAGTTCTCATTATGCAGCCATGTGTATGAATATCATCTTACCTTTGCTGTTTTGTGGTGGTAATTGTTTTAATATAAATGAGGCCTCTGCTTTAGCTCAGCCATACTTCTGTGTTACGTTGAAATGATTCCCACTGGAAACAAAAGAAAAATTAAATATGCATTTCTGTTACCTATGATTTAAATATAAAGGTCATCTGTGGTTTCTTTTGTTTTATAATATTGTTTTCAATATTATATATACGTTCTGAGAATGGGGCAGGGGTTAAATAAGACTTTGTTCTTCAACCTGCTCCAGTTCTTCATACATGGGATGCATTACTTTGTGTGAAGTCTACTATTGTAATATGTGGATGGTGAACCTAAAAAAAAGTTTGCTTAAGGAGCGCTACCTGGACTCAAAATAAGTAATAAAAATTAGAGGTGCTCTATTGGATAGGAGAGAACAGCATAAAACAAAGAAAAATTCCAAGGCACTCTCTTATAGGTTTTTTTAACCAAGCCAGTTTAATAAAGGCTTTTTATCCTTCACTTTTAAGAGAGTGTCTTGGAATTTTTCTTTGTTTTATATGGATGGTGAAGTTTGATTTGTGTATGCATTCCATGCAAAAAAGAGCAAAATAAAAAATGAAATGAAATAAGAATCCATATTATATTTCACCTAGCCTGATTTTTTTAATGTGTAAATATGCTGACATATGAATATATAAATATTTTAGTGTAGTGGTGGCTTAGTGCAGCACACTGACTCCTGGAATGTATTGAGGCAGAATGGAAACTCACGGGTTGTCCTTAAGAGGATTCAGGGGCTAAGAGGATTCATTGTTAGCGTTAGCACACATGATACAGCAGTGAGTGAAGGAGACGCTCATTCCTATTATATCCAACCCAACATGCATTACATTCCTCCTTCTGTTGTATCTTAAAGCAGCTTTATCAACGACAGTAACAGTTGTATTTTTTTTATCCAGTTAATATGTCAACATGACTGACCTTAAATGTCAAGGTCTGCGTTTATCCACAGGGTTGAGAGGGTGAAGATGAGGATGTGAAAGTTATAGTTTAAGCTCAGAGAGACGGGACAGGGTACAGTGTCTCGTTTAGTAACTGAGATGTGTAACTCCAGATATGATTAATAATCAGCTTCAGGTTGAGACATGGACCTGACGACAGATCTAAGAAGATGTTTGATGCGGGGTTTTTTTTTTTTTATAAACTTTATTTCGAATATTTAAACAAAATAAAATAAATACAGCGGAACATATTTTGGCAATTATGCCAAAAACAAACCATGATAGTCATTAAAAATGAACTATTCTATAAAACACGTAGTATATTTAAACTGTCCATAAATAATCCTAATGAGTAAGAAATTATATTTTTACAGATAGTTTTATTGAAACTCAATTTCTTTCCACATATATTGTGAAGTATATTACTACATATATGTAATTATATATTTAGTAATACACTTCACAATATATAAATATATTGGTGTATATTAACAGATATGACAATATATGTACTAAAAAAATACATTAGGTACTATATGTACCTAATGTATTTTTAACTATATCGTAATATATTGATACAATATTGTATATTATGTACTAGGGCTGTCACAATTAATCCAGTTAATTGTGATTAACTATTTCTTTAAACACAATTAATCGAAGCATTTTGTCATTTTACAAGGACATTATTTTACACCAGTGTCACTTTATGTTAAAAAAGGAAAAAAATCTTTGTATCAGCCTATTTTCAGGGGCTGCTTTTGAGCCTTCATTATTATTAGGTTTTAATGTTATATATATATATATATATATATATATATATATATATATATATATATAAAAAAAAAAAAAAAAAAATTTTCCTCTCGCCCCACGTGGGCGGTGTCTCCTTCAGGCTCGGGTCCTCTACCAGAGGCCTGGGAGCCTGAGGGTTCTGCGCAGGATCTTAGCTGTTCCTAGCAATGCGCTCTTTTGTACAGAGATCTCTGATGTTGTTCCTGGTATCTGCTGGAGCCATTCTCCCAGCTTGGGGGTCACTGCCCCTAATGCTCCGATCACTACTGGTACCACTGTTGCCTTCACACTCCACATTTTCTCTAACTCCTCTTTCAGCCCTTGGTATTTCTCAAGCTTCTCATGTTCTTTCTTTCTGATGTTGCTTTCACTGGGGACTGCTACATCTATCACCACCACTGTCTTCTCATGTTTATCCACCACCACTATGTCAGGCTGATTGGCCATCACCATCTTGTCAGTCTGGATCTGGAAGTCCCACAGGATCTTGGCCTGTTTGTTCTCTGTCACCTTTGGGGGGTTCTCCCATCTTGACCCTGGGACCTCCAGTCCATACTCTTTACAGATGTTCCTGTACAGTATGCCCGCTACCTGGTTATGCCTCTCCATGTATGCCTTGCCTGCCAGCATCTTACACCCTGCTGTGATGTGCTGGACTGTTTCAGGGGCTTCTCTACACAGCCTACACCTTGGGTCCTGTCTGATGTGGTAGACCCCGGCCTCTATTGCTCTGGTGTTCAGGGCTTGTTCTTGTGCAGCCATGAGTAGCGCCTCTGTGCTGTCCTTTAGTCCAGCCTTTTCCAGCCACTGGTATGTCTTTTCCATATCAGCCACTTCCTCAATTTGTCGATGGTACACGCCATGCAAGGGTTTGTCCCTCCATGATAGCCCCTCTGGTTCCTCGACCTTACTGGGCTTTTGTTGCCTGAGGCATTCACTTAGCAGTTGGTCATTGGGGGCCATTTTCTTGATGTATTCCTGGAGGTTCGCCGTTTCCTCCTGGACAGTAGTTCTGACACTTACTAGTCCTCGGCCCCCTTCCTTTCGCTTAGTGTACAGCCTCAGGACACTGGACTTGGGGTGGAACCCTCCATGCATGGTAAGGAGTTTCCTTGTCTTGATATCAGTGGCTTGTATCTCTTCCAGTGGCCAGGATATTATCCCAGCTGGGTATCTGATTACTGGCAGGGCATAGGTGTTAATGGCCTGGATCTTATTTTTGCCGTTCAGCTGACTTTTCAGGACCTGTCTTACCCTCTGTAGGTATTTGGCTGTGGCTGACTTCCGAGCTGCCTCCTCATGATTACCATTTGTCTGTGGGATCCCTAGGTATTTGTAACTTTCCTGCACATCTGTGATATTCCCTTCAGGTAGGTCAACCCCTTCAGTTGTGATCACCTTTCCTCTTCTAGATATCATCCGCCCACATTTATCTAGTCCGAATGACATCCCAATGTCTTTGCTGTAGATCCGGGTGAGGTGAATTAGGGAATCAATGTCACGCTCATTCTTGGCATACAGCTTGATGTCATCCATGTAGAGGAGGTGGTTGATGGATGTTCCACTTCGGAACTGGTATCCGAAGCCACTCTTTGAGATGATCTGGCTGAGGGGGTTTAGGCCTATGCAGAACAGCAGGGGGGACAGAGCATCTCCTTGGTAAATGCCGCATCTGATGTTCACCTGTGCAATTGGCTTTGAGTTGGCCTCCAGAGTTGTCTTCCACAGCCTCATTGAGTTCTGGATGAACTCTCTTAGTGTCCTGTTGATGTTATACAGTTTTAAGCATTCCAGTATCCATGTATGTGGCATTGAGTCATAGGCTTTCTTGTAATCAATCCAGGCAGTGCACAGGTTGGTGTTCCTCGTCTTGCAATCTCGGGCAATTGCCCTGTCAACCAGTAGCTGGTGTTTGGCTCCCCTGGTGTTGTTGCCTATTCCTTTCTGTGCTCTGCTCATGTATTGCTCCATGTGCCTACTCATCTTAGTCGCTATGATGCCTGATAGAAGCTTCCATGTGGTGCTGAGGCAGGTTATAGGCCGGTAGTTAGATGGTATTGTTCCCTTCTGGGGGTCCTTCATTATGAGGACTGTCCGGCCCTGGGTTAGCCACTCTGGGTGGTTTCCCGATATCAGCAGCTGGTTCATCTGTGCTGCTAGGCGTTCATGGAGTGCTGTCAGTTTCTTAAGCCAGTAGGTATGAATCATGTCGGGCCCTGGTGCTGTCCAGCTCTTCATTTTGGACACTCTGGTTTGGATGTCTGCTAGTGTGATGACTACTGGGTCTTGTTCTGGGAGTTGGCTGTGCTCTGCCTGTAAGTCTGTCAGCCATTGGGCATTGGTGTTATGTGTTGCCTCCTTCTCCCAGATGCTCTTCCAGTATTGCTCAGTTTCAGCCCTAGGTGGGTCTGTTGTCACCTTGCCCCCCTGCCATTGAGAGTAGACCTTAGCTGGGTTGGTGGAGAACACCTGGTTTATTCTCCTGGCCTCTACCTCTCTTGTGTATGTCTTTAGGCGGGTAGCTAGTGCTGTGAGCCTTTGCTTAGCAGTCTCCAGTGCCTCAGCTGTGGACAGTTTGTTGTATTTCTTGGGCAGTTCTTTCCTCAGATTCACACCTCTGCTTAGTTCTGTTAAAACACTGACTTCTCTCCGTGCTGCCATGATCTTTGCCTCTAGCCTTCTCCTCCATGGGGCAACCTTCTGGCTGCTCTGGCTGTTCATCTTGTAGCCAAGCATCTCAAGGATTACGGTTGCTGCTGCATACATCAGCTGATTGGTCTCAGTGATGGTAGTGGTAGGGACAGTTTGCAGTGCAGTGTTCAGGTCCTCCAGTAGAGACTGGTCTGGTACTTTGTTCTTTAGCCTTGGCAAGCAGGTAGTTGTGTTCCCCCAGGATTTCATGATTCTCTTTCTCAGGTCAGCTGCCCTTGTGTTTAGTCTTTCTGGGGCTTGGTACCCAATCTCGATATTTGGGGGTGGTGGTGAAACCACCCCCAAGCTGACCTGTCGTCCTGGCTCCCCCTTGCCGTAGCATCTTTGTACCGTGGATGAGGTACAACGCTGTACCTCATTGATCTCTAGCTGTGATAGCAACCTCTTATTGCGGATATTCGAACACTGAGCTAGGAGCTGTTTCTTAGTCAGTGAGGATGTGGGGTTTCGAAGCAACCATTTCTCCCACATCCTCTGCATGTACCCTCTCTCACTGGGGTTACTCCCGTAGTAACACTCCATCAGTACCATGTTCTCTGCCCTGCTCCATGAATGTCTTGTTCCAGTAGCCAATTTAACATCAGGGTGTCCTGGTTCCTCAACCCCTAACGCGGACCTTGTTGTCCCGGGCGCCGTCCGAGCCGGTATGACTCTATTTATTGTATCGCTCATCGTGAGGTATAGGCATGTATAGCGTAAAGTGCCTTGCCTAAGGGCACACCTGGGATTCGAACCGGCAACCTTCCGCACCAAAGTCAGTGGTGTAGACCACTAAGCTATCCAGTCGCCATATATATATATATATATATATATATATATATATATATATATATATATATATATATATATATCATGGTAGAGATGCTAATTGCAATCTCTCCCAGGAATATTGTCAATTCTACTAGTATAGATCACACTTGTCATCTCTCCTAGGGTTGATTGAAATCCTAACAAAATACAATTTCAGTTTCTATCTCTATTAGGAGAATTGAAAATTCTACTAGTAAAGATATTTTTTTATACAGATTTAAATTGCTAACTACAATATGAAAAGTATCCCTACACTGTAGATTTTGCAGTGTTAACAATGGGACCAAATACACTCTAGAAGAAGTTAAATAAACTCTCTAAGTGTTGATTTAACACTGCAAAATTTACTGTGTAGTAATAATAGTTATATTTAACATATCACATTTACAGAATTCAATAATAGTGGATAATATAAATGACAAGATATTACTTTTATTTTTTTCTACTCATATTTTTCCATCACATACTTTTATAATGTTCATGTCACACATATAAAAACACAATATTCATCAATTATACACTTCAGGTTGCAATTAGTTTTCTAATTATATAACCTACCGTCAGTCTTCTTAAGGGTTACGTTTCATTTATATTCTCACCTTTTTGCCATGTAAGCACATTTTCTTCTGTAAGTATCTCGACTACCTTTGATTGAATTATTAAACTTTCTCTGAGTGAATTAGAGATTGTCTTATTGTCTTAGTAGAATTGGACATTTTCCTAAAGGAGATGCCAAATGCAGTCTCTTCTAGTAGAATTGGCACTTTTCCTCGTAGAGATTAGAACTGGCATCTCCACCAGGAAAGATACCAACTCTACTGTGACATATACATCCATATATTATTAAGTGTACTATAAATATTAACATATACTGTCATATATGTTTCAATATATAGAAAGCAGAAATTCCTTATGTATTTTTAACTATATTTTAACACAATATGTTATCTACATGTTATGTTCAGTTTCAGGCAGTAATATATTGTATATGAAGAAATATAATTTAGTTTCATAAGGGACATGTGCTGTTTGTGGGGGTTAATGATCCTCAGGCCTCGTTTCCCCAAACCAGGAAGTGAGGTGAGAACTTAAGACAAAACAGCGGTGGGCCCCAGCAACGCCTGGGCAGAGTGGCTGTCCCTGGCAACGGCCCGGCGGTCTGTGCCAGTTTTTGGGCCACTTCTGTCCCGGAGCTTCTTTGAGCTCAGAAGAATGTCGGGGGGGGGGGGGATTTGGAAGGTTTCCCTCAGCTCAGGATGAATGGCTGTCCACCAAACACACTCCCCTTCCCTCGCTCGGCTCCACCGTCCAACCTTTAGGTCCAAGTCCCACAGAGCAGAGGCAGGAACTGCACCAAGCCTGGGTCTGAACACTCCTTCTTGCTGCTCCTTCAACTCTTTACATCTGTTGTTCAAAGTTTTTTGGGGTCATGGAAACATCGTTCAGTTGCTAAGATTCAGATAAACTTGAGGTGTTTGATGAAGTCCCTGTGTTGTTAGCCGAGTATGGAATAAAGAACTGCAAAGTACAAGCAGAAGTTCAGGTACAAAATAATGACTGCGGTAGAAGCTTTAATTTAATTCACTTTTATTTGTCGAGTCTGACATCATCACAAGGTGTCAGACAGACAGACAGATAGACAGACAGATGGATAGGTAACACAAGACAGAATAAAGTTAATAGTAAATAACAGATTAATAGAAGTTAACAAAATAAAGGATGAAATGAACAAAAATAAACATTAAAATGAGTAAAAATAGAAATTAGCAGCAAAATTTGTGAATATTTTACAAAGAAGGAAAGTTAATAAAAAAAGGGAAAAAAAGGCAACATGGACGATAGACAGACAGGCAGATAGACAGACAGTGCTATTAGCACAGAGCTAAGCTAGTGCTATTAGCACAGAGCTAAGCTAGTGCTATTAGCACAGAGCTAAGCTAGTGCTATTAGCACAGAGCTAGGCCTACTTAGCCCTTCACAGAGGCTTCAGTAAACACTGTCACCAGTTTCATTAAATCAGTCGTATTCCAGCCTTTACATGTAAATGTCTTTAACATCTGCATCATATGGAATATGTTTAACAGTGGAGAGAGGGTGTAATAAAACAACAGCTGTATATGTGTGTGGTACCCAAATACTGATCTCTCTGACTTTCTGTGTGTGAGTGAGAATGACAGAATCACGTTTGGGAGGAAAAAAAAACTGCGCCAAAAATGACTATGTATGAGAAACACTGACCAACATCACTGTTACTTGTTCCATTGTTTTTTTTTTTTTAATTTTGCTTGATTCAGGGGGAAAAAAAGAATCTCAAATTAAGAAAAAATAATAAATAAATAAATACAAATCTGCCACTGGAACAAGTGAAGGGTAATCTTGGTAAAATTTCTTGGGATAAAATTTCCAAGATGTTTTGTTTAAAATTCACTTCTATACATTTGGTCAGATTTTTGCAGTGAACAACTAAAATGTCTTATTTTTAACACAACCCTGCGGTGAACTGGTGACATGTCCTGGGATAGGCTCCAGTGACCCCCGTTACCCCAGGCTCAGAAAATGACTGAATGAATTTTTAACATGGATGGTGTCTTGACCTCTGACCCCAGATTCTTGTAATGAATGAGCCGTGTCTGTTCCATAACACAGACATGAACGTGAAACATGACAAGACGACCGTTATGATTCTACAAGTGACTTATTCAGACAGAAACTAAAGCTTTAAGACGCTGCTGGAAGTGGAGGAGACATCTAGTTCGTGGGCCGTTAGAGAATAACACACGGCTTTATCGATTAACTGCTCTGGGGTTGTATTTGTTTCCATGGGTGGGTGAAGAGTAACCTCCTGCAGGCAGCGCATGGTTCATCCATTAAACAAAACACACACCACCGTTCAAGCACCGGGACATGGAAAAGTGCAGAATGGAAACAAAAACAGTTTATTTCAGGTCAAGAACAAACCTGTACCGTACACTGCATAACACCTTTACTCATTTATTTATTACGTAACAAGCGGGGACGTCAAAATTAAAGCATTAACGCAGCCGTCGCATTTCCTGCGACAGCTGAGAAGAGCCCCCCCCGTCCTAACCACCTTCTACAGAGGGACAATAGAGACCCTGCTGACTAGCTGCATCTCCGTCTGGTCCGGAAGCTGCAGGGCCTCAGACTGGAAGTCTCTGCGGAGGGTGGTGAGGACGGCTGAGAAGATCATCGGGGCCCCGCTCCCCACAATTCAGGACATAGCAGAGAGCCGCTGCATATCCAGAGCCCACCGGATCCTCTCTGATCCCACTCATCCCCAGCATAGACTGTTCACTCGCATGGCATCTGGGAGAAGGTTCCGCAGCATCCGCTGCAGAACGGCCAGATTCAGGAACAGTTATTTCCCCCTGGCCACCAGACTGCTGAATGACAAATAACAACCCCCCCACAAACTCATTCATCTACCTCAAGGACAATATACTCTCAGTGCACTTATCCATAAAATGGACAAAATATCTACCTCCTGGTTGTGAAACGACCCCCTCCCTATATTTGCACTACTTACTCTGTTTTTTGCACTATTCATTCTGTTTATTGCACTACTCATTCTGTTTACTCTGTTCCTTAGATGCTTTTTTACTTATTTATTTAGTAGGTGTGCTCCGGAAGCCAAGCAACGACGTCTCGTTGCCAAAAATCCCACTGTTGTGTGTATTCTTGTGCAATGACAATAAAGGAAGTCTAAGTCCAAGTCTAAGATGAATCCATCATCATAATTATGTGTATATATATATATATATATATATATATATATATATATATATATATATATATATATATATATATATATATATATATATAACACCTGGAAATATTAGAACACTGGCACTCCACTTGATCAAAAATATAATTAAACCCTTTCATCTAATAACTTCACCAATAATGTAAAAAGTAAAGTGATTGATATTGTAATAACATTTTCACCCAAAAAATAATGTCTTATTATTATTAATAAATAATACTAATAATAATAATGGATTGGATTTATATAGCTCTTTTTTGTCCACTCAAAGCACTTTACATCAATGATCCATTATTCATTCACTCTCACATGCTCCCTCTGGTGGTGGTAAACTACATATGTATCCACAGTTGTCGTGGGGCAGACTGACAGAAGCGTGGCAGCCATTTTGCACCTATGGTCCCTATGACCACCACCAAACATTCATACACCAGTGTGAGTGACACTGGAGGCAGGAGGTGAAGTGTCTTTGCCCAAGGACACAATGGACTGACTAGGACAGAGTGGGATTCAAACCACCAACCCTTCTGTTATTAGACAATCCGCTCTACCAACTGAGCCAATGCCGTCCCATCAGATCTGTCAAAATTAATATGTTCACACTTGAGTCCTGCACTCCGGCAGGGCCCAATGCCAAGCAGTTTGTCGCGGGACAAATGTTAAAAGCCCACTGCGAGCGGGAGGAGGAAGTGCACATTGTGTGAGCTACAGTCCCACAAAATAAGAAAAAAATAAATAAATAAAAGCCATAAATGTTTAACTTTGACTATCATATATATGTGAGATGTGGGGAGGTCCCGTGACGGGATCCTCCCAGCACTGAGTGACCAGCTGAGGTTGAATCCCCCAGATGGACTGCGACAGACTCCCTTAAGGAGTCTCCTGCTGGTATCCACCCGCTGCTCCATTCCCAAACTACCAGACTCCGAGAAGACAGGACCACGGTGAGACAGGGGACGTTACCGACCTCATGCCATCCACGAGCCGAACTGAGTCCCGATCAAGATTCACGTTCAGAGCGACACCGGGCAAGCGGTCTTCCGTACACCGCATTTCAATTTGGGTCTGAATCCTGTGGGACTTGCGGGCAGGAGCGTGCCTGAAAATCATAATTCTTTGCAGGAGTGGAACTGGAAAATGTGTCCCACACAGACCTCTAACACTAATTTATACATCATCCCATTAAATATTTTAACACAATTCAGTAGACTTTTCTCACAACTTCCGTATTTTGTACCGGAAATAAGCAATCGTAGCGTAACCCTACTTCTTCAATTTGTTATGGACAGTAAAACAAAGGCAGTAACTGGCAGTCAGAGTGTGGAAACTGGACATGGCCGACTGATGTGATGACGTTATTGCAAGGTTCAAACAGGGTCATTCTGTATGGACACAACTCCTGATAGGACCAGGCTAACTCATGGCCCAGTCATAGTACATCCTCGAAAAAAGTCCCAAAAATGGCCCAGTAAAAACCTTGCAATGACAACATATCAGTTGCTATGGTAACGTCACTAATAAAAAAGGGCCAAACCAAAGCAGCAGCAGAGGAGGACATTACTACAAGACTAGACATGGACACTCTTCTTGTCCATTCTGTCTTCTTCTTTTCGCTGTTCTTCTGTTTCGTGTGTGGTAAACTTCTTCTCGCAACTACTCGAGTGGTTTGTCACGATTGGATGATGTCATTTGCAACAACCAATCTGTGTGACTTCTGCCCAGCGACTATGAGCCCCTCTCGAGTATCAACCCTCGGGCAGGAACTCTGTTGGTTCCTGTAAAAGTTTTGGAAGGCGGGCCTATCGGAAAAGCCTGGTCACAGAAGTTTCGATAGTGGACATACGCCTTATGACAGTTTGCAGTCTTTGTTTAAGTTATGTTCTTCCTCTACAAGCAGATGGGCGGAAGTAAAAAAAAAAGAAAAAAAAAAAGGGAAGATTCTAAGAAGAGTTTGTTTGCTATTCTTTTAATTGTTTCTGTATTTGAGGTTAAACAGGTTTGACATGTAATTCAATTAATAAAGTGGAGGCAAAATAAGCTGCCAGTCGTCTGTCAGTACGAGTCCTGTGTACACGTGTGCACTATAAACCATCTGATGTGTTTGTACAAATGTGTGTGTAGTGGCTCCATGGGTGATCGGGTGGGGTCCACGGAGTCTGTCCCCATGGGTTTGGGTCGGCCACTTGGTGCTGGGAGGATCCCCTCACAGGACCTCTACCTGGGTTTGGGTCGCGCCCTTTTACTAATTGACATCTTTTATTGTCTAATGCGTCTTTTATTTTAATACAATTTCCTTTTGGGATCAATAAAGTCATTCTGATTCTGATAATTGCATTTCATTGGTCTGTATTTGTACATGTGCAATGACAGTAAAGTTTAATCTAATCTAATCACCCTGTCCAGTATGTCGATGGTACCATACTGATACTTCATTCACATAAACATATCTCTCTAAACTCTTTCTAGTTTTTATTTATCTCACCTCAGTTTGAGAAGTTTAATTCTAATAGAGTTTATCAAGCGGCCTTGTTTTGCTTGTGATTTGTGATCATATGTGACCCGCCACCACGAAACCAGGCATAAGTCGCGCTGAGCCGTTCAGAGCTACAGCCAAATTTAGGCTGGAAGGTGATTTGTTATTAGTGTTTACACCTTATCAAAAAACGGTACCTTAACACCTCTATGTTCACTTCCTGTGGTCATTACATTGAAATCCAATCAATAAAGGTGTTTATTGAGTCAATTATATAAGCGGTGACAAAAGTTCAGGTATTGCTGAGCAAAGACAAAGACTTCCACCTCTTTTCGCCGAACAAACCGATCTCCGTTCCGTGGGTAAACACCCAAGTGTTTGGTACGAGGTAAAAGCTTATATTGAATGTTCTGTCCAATGGTGTAAGCCAAATGATTATAATACGTCACACTTCTGTCCTATTATTATAATATATAAAACTTCTGTGACATGTCCATCAGACTGTCCTTTAACATCTGTCAACAATTTGTGTCAATCGGATACAAATTATTATGCGTTGCTAAGGACTTCCTACCCCAAAACAGTCCAAAACTTTAACGGACAATATCTAAAAATATGCAAATTGTAAAATATGTCCAAATGTGGATATTAAAATGACCAGAACTTTGGTTCTACTTGTGATAGAAACATCATTTTTTCACCATCTTAAACCTTAGTTTCCACTCTACCAAGATACACACATAAGTCTGTTTGGATTTACACACACTTATGCCTGGTTTACTGGTGGTGGGTCACATTTGTTGTGTATTATTTTATCATCTAAGATTCTTCGATTGCAGTTTGACAAAATGGGGACCTTGTAATACCATTTAGCATAGGGTCCCCACAAAGCCAAAAAAGGTTCTGCACACATATTCCACGCTGCTGCATTAGTCCGTTTCCTTCCTTCGAGCAATTGTTTCAAAATTATTACAAAAATGTCATGTACTAAAAATTAAATGGCTTTTAAAATCCAAAATCTGAAGAAACAAAAGATAATCATTTTGAGGGTTTGTTTGTGTTTACCCCCCCCTCTTTTGGAGGACAACTTATTCATTACATTGATAACTTTTGTTACAGTAATACTTTCCATCTTGCTCATAAACATATGTACAGAGGGAGGACACAAAGACGGGACGGGACAAGACAGGGGGACAAACTAGGACTTTTATATTTGAATTTCAAAATTTGAATATTAGGCAGCTCTTAATATTTGAACCTGTATCTGGTATCATTAGGACAATTTATTTTATTTTTGTGAATGTGGTTTGAAACATTTTCAGTTCAGGTCACAAGTTGTTTTTTTGTTTTTTTTTAACGTGGAGGTGAATCGTGAAGGTCATTATCTTTGGGTTTATCATCCATTAAAAGACAAAACAACATGTAAGACAAGACAAAGACAGATAACAGTGACATTTATCATCCTAAACCTCTTTATATTTGTCCTTATTTAAATGTGGGGTCATTTAAAAGTGACGTAGACGACCGTGACCTTTGATCGACTGCCTCCGTTGCTTTTCCACTCTTACACACACACCATATGCACTATGCAAATACACTTGTTCTCACAAATGATGCAACAGCTTCAGCGCCTCGTGCTCAGATCACATTTGGAGGACAAGCAGAAACGTCAGGCTATCAAATGATCCATGACCCTGCGCGGGGTTCATGCAGTTTTCAAACTTGTGTTCAGTCAGATTTACTGTTATAACTGTAAAATGAAAAAGCTCTGAAAGACGACAAACAAACATGAGTGACAAACAAACAGCCCAGTAATGAAAGAGTGACGGGAGCTAAAGTAGTGGACGCTGTGTCAGTGATTTAAAGGTGTTTTGTCTAAAAATGGACATTTAGGTTCAACCATAAAGGTTCTGCTGGCTCTAGAACTTCTATTAACTCATGTCAGCTTTGTGTTTGGTTGTATCCAAGTGTGTTTTAAGCAAACGTTCTAAACTGGTGTGAAATGGTCGTATCACAGATTAACTGAGCTCTGATTTGTTATTAATAAATTCCATCTGCAAACTGCAAATGTGACCCACCACCAGTAAACCAGGCATAAGTGTGTGTAAATCCAAACAGAGTTATGTGTGTATCTTGGTAGAGTGGAAACTAAGGTTTAAGATGGTGAAAAAATGATGTTTCTATCACAAGTAGAACCAAAGTTATGGTCATTTTAATATCCACATTTGGACATATTTTGCAATTTGCATATTTTTAGATATTGTCCGTTAAAGTTTTGGACTGTTTTGGGGTAGGAAGTCCTTAGCAACGCATAATAATTTGTATCCGATTGACACAAATTGTTGACAGATGTTAAAGGACACTCTGATGGACATGTCACAGAAGTTTTATATATTATAATAATAGGACAGAAGTGTGACGTATTATAATCATTTGGCTTACACCATTGGACAGAACATTCAATATAAGCTTTTACCTCGTACCAAACACTTGGGTGTTTACCCACGGAACGGAGATCGGTTTGTTCGGCGAAAAGAGGTGGAAGTCGTCTTTGTCTTTGCTCAGCAATACCTGAACTTTTGTCGCCGCTTAAATAATTGACTCAATAAACACCTTTATTGATTGGATTTCAATGTAATGACCACAGGAAGTGAACATAGAGGTGTTAAGGTACCGTTTTTTGATAAGGTGTAAACAAAAATAACAAATCGCCTTCCAGCCTAAATTTGGCTGTAGCTCTGAACGGCTCAGTGCGACTTATGCCTGGTTTCGTGGTGGCGGGTCACAAATGACAAAGTGACGCAGACGTAAACCTACGTCCAATCTGGCGAAACTAAGAGGGTCACCCTAATGGTACGATCACACCGAACGCGAATGTTCACATCCGTGTGTCAAGATTACATACAAAGTCAATGGGGAGAAGCATTTGGACACAGGTTTACTCGGGGCGGTGCGTTGGAGCGTCCGGGCGTTGGAGCTGCACGTTTTGCCGCAAATCCACATAAACGCTGGAGTTGAAAATATTGAACTTTTCAGGCGAATTCACGTGACATCGTGCTACGAAAGCCAATCAGCGTTGAGTTGCTGCCAACATCGTAATGGAATGATGTATGACGCTGGGACCGACCCGGAAGAAGGCAGAAAAAAAAACTGAGCCTGAAATACCATTGAACCTGGACTGCATCCAGACGGAGTATCTGGAGCAGGTGGTGGAATGAACCCAAGAACAACAGGTACTGAGCAGGTACCCACCTGATCTGAGCCATAGTTGAGGACAGACTGAAATGGATGGACAGATTTTGTTTATCGATGTTTGTCCAGCATCCAGACTCGGCCGTTGTGCGGTCGGCGTGTACAACGTTTTGTGTTCAGAGTGTCCGCAAATTATCTAGTGTCCAAACTCTGGTGTTTAGGCGGCGCGTTACAAGCGTTTGGTGTGGCCGTAGCATAAGACCTGAAGGTATGACCACGGATTAAACCATAATAAATAGCCAGTGGACACGTTAACATTCACTTCAGGTCAAAATTGGATAAAACAGGAAACGGATGTTATCAGTTTTTTCTATTATTCATTTAAACACAAAAAGGAAAACAGAAAAAATGCATTACTATTTTTTTTTTTCATTTTGGTTTTGGAAACAAATAATGAAGAAATTACTTGTTTTTTGTGTCCATGTTTTTTTCCGTTTATGAATGGGAATTTTAAAAAAACCAAAAAACTAAAACCAACAATTTAATTATGCTGCATTTTCCTTTTTTTTATTTCTTTCACTTTACAAAAATAAATTCAAATTCAACAGAAAAAGAAAAAGAAAAACGGACCAAAAACAATCATTATTCATATTCTCACACCGGAAGCTTCCATTCAGACTGTAATAAAGCACGAATAATGTGAGAATAATAATATATATTAATACCAAGAAGCCGTACTATTTTAGAAGGGATGAAACAAGGTCATCGTCTGAAATCTCTGCGTGTTTCAGTGGAAGGTGGAGATGGAAGAGGATTTTAAACTCGAAATGTGCGAAAATTCTGCACTGAAAATGATGAGGGGGTTGGGGGGGTTGAGGGGGTTGAGGGGGTTGAGGGGGTTAAGGGGGTTGGGTGGGTTAAGGGGGTTGAGGGGGTTGAGGGGGGTTAAGGGGGGTTAAGGGGGTTAAGGGGGTTGGGTGGGTTGAGGGGGTTGAGGGGGTTGAGGGGGTTGAGGGGGTTGAGGGGGTTGAGGGGGTTGAGGGGGTTGGGGGGGTTGCCCAGGAACATCTGGAATAGGAGGTGGAAAAAACCATAGAGGTATGACAACTCACCTTTTTTCTTCGAATAACGTTTGTTTTTTTTGTTGACTTTGAATTTCTTTTTGTAAAGTGAAATAAAAAAATTAAAAACAAAAGGAAAATGCAGCGTAATTCAACTGTTGCTTTTTTAAAATTAAAGTCAAATAATCCTAAAACCCTGCTCAGGTTCATCTGTTCGTTCCTCACATACACTAAACCAAACAGTCAAAGGGTCTCATCTATGTTGTTCAGTTCTGTTCACTTATATCCACAATAGTTCCCCCTTAATACTGAAGTCGTTATAATTGGTCCTAAAAATGCGAGAGACTCCCTACCTGACCAGATAGTTACTCTGGACAGCTTAAGTGTAACACCCAGTGCCACAGTTAAAAATTTAGGAGTTTTATTTGATCCAGATCTTTCATTCAAAATGCATATTAACCAAACTTGCAGAACAGCCTTCTTTCACCTGCGCAACATTAGCCAAAATTAGGAATATTCTGTCTAAAACGACTGCAGAAAAATTAACTCATGCATTTGTTACATCACGATTAGATTATTGTAACTCCTTACTTGTAGCGTGTCCTAAATATTCCCTAAAAAGCTTCAACTGGTTCAAAATGCAGCAGCAAGATTATTAACAGGATCTAATAGAAGAGAACACATCACCCCTGTGCTCCAAACACTGACCCCTAACCCCTAACCCTATCACCCCTGTGCTCCAAACCCTGACCCCTGACCCCTAACCCTATCACCCTTGTGCTCCAAACCCTTCATTGGCTACCAGATGAGTCTAAAATTGAATTTAAAATCCTCCTCCTTACATATAAAACCATTAATGGTATGGGCCCCTCTTATCTTAAAGATGATCTGGTTCCGTACCAACCCAATAGAACCCTTCGTTCTCAGAATGCAGGTTTATTGAAAGTTCCTAGGGTTTCTAAAAGTACAGTAGGAGCTAGAGCCTTTAGTTATCAGGCCCCTGTCTTATGGAATCAGCTTCCATTTAATATTAAAGATGCCGACACAGTCTCTACATTTAAAATTAGGCTGAAAACATTCCTGTTCGAGAAAGACTATGGTCAGGTTAGTTAAAAATGATGTGATGTATGAGTCACAGTTCAGTCTAGGCTGCCCTAGGAGTTAGAATGCTGGGGGAAGTACAGACACTGAGTTCCTTAATTCTTCTCTTTCTCTCTCTCACACCTGTTTCTGTAACTTTTATAACATATCTTTCATACCAAGTCTGTTCATGACTAGTCACCTGGTGTGTGTGTGTGTTTGTGTGTGTGTGTCCCCTGGGGGGAGTGGTGGCTCTCCTGACAGTGTCTGCACGGGAGCCATGGACGACAGGATCTGCAGTATCTCGCCTGTGCTGACCTGTGACCCCGGACCCCCGCCCCTGCCTGTCTGGACCAGCCCCCCCCTTCCTGCATTTATACATGGACGTTCATCTATAGTCTGTCCGTCCATGGGAGTGGATCTGTCCTTCAATGTGGTTCTCCTCAAGATTTCTTCTTTTTCCCACTGGGTTTGGAAGTTTTTTCTTGCCGAGAAGGAGGGTCTAAGGACAGGGGGAGGGTCTAAGGACAGGGGGAGGGTCTAAGGACAGGGGGAGGGTCTAAGGACAGGGGGAGGGTCTAAGGACAGGGGATGCTTGGGACTTTTCATGTATTTCTGTACTTGATTGTGTTTTTGTAAAGCCCTCTGAGACGACTTTGTTGTGATTTAGGGCTTTATTAATAAAATTGAATTGAATTGAATTAATAAAAACATATTAGTTGGAAGAATTTAAAGAGAAGAACATGTTACAGTAAAACTTCAGACTTTTTTTTTTTTTGGGTCAAATTACAAAAACAAGGCAAATAAATAAAACAGCAAAAAAATAAAACACATTTTCACACATGATAAATACACTGACTGAAAAAGGTTTAGAGCGGAAGCTTATTTAGTCACTAGTACCAGTACCTCACCGCTATGGTAACAACAACAACAAAAAAGCCCATAAATGGACTGCATTTATATAGTTCTTTTCCACCTTCATGGTGCTCAAAGTGCTTTACATTAGCCTCTCATTCACCCATTCACACACAGGTTTCTAAGGTCAAAGGTCAGTCCTACTGGGGGCCTAAGTCAGGGTTCAGGGACACTTCGACATGTGGACAGCCAGAGCCGGGACGCGAACCGCCAACCTCTCGGTCATTGGGCGACCCACTGTACCAACTGAGCCACAGCCGCCCTTAATGCAAAAATCAAACCTAAAAACAACTCTTCAAATAGAATACAACATTGAAGTCATCTTTTCTCCTTTTCTTTTCTCGTTCCCTCTCTCTCTCTCTCTTCTTACATTTACTTCCTTTATCCTAGTTTCCCTTTTTATTCTTTTTTCTTCCATTCTCACTTATACATACGGTACACATAAATATACATAGATATACAAGATAAACAGAAATAGATTACAGAACAAACAAAAAATAGTACATTGATTAATCAATCACTTAGTTATTATTATTAATAATAATAATGATAATGATAATAATAATAATAATGATAATAATAATAATAATAATAATAATAATAATAATAATAATAATAATAATAATAATAATAATAATAATAATAATAATAATAATAATAATAATAATAATAATGATAATGATAATAATAATAATGATGATAATGATGATAATGATAATAATAATAATAATAATAATAATAATAATAATAATAATAATAATAATAATAATGATAATAATAATAATAATAATAGTAATAATAATAATAATAATAATAATAATAATAATAAGACAGTTTAGTTGTGAGTTTGTATCATGTGTTGTAAGGTTTGTTTGTTTCTACAAAGCAGTGTATTTATCAAAGACCCTCGTGTTTTGTATAATTTTTTGCATTTTCCTTTAGTATTTGTTCTTGCTTTTATTTGATTGAATATTGCAGTTCCACTCAGATTATATTTGGTCTGTCTTTAGTTGAACAGCTCCTGCATGCAGTCAGAGAATATTATGGTCTGTTTTATACATTATTACAGCTGTGTTCAAGTTTGTTAAGACATTTATTAACTGAATATATTTAATTATTCTGAACATTTGGGTTTACAGTGTAGGTCAGATGATGTAGATGCAGACAGAACTTTATCTGTTCTAACAGCAGCTACTGTTCATTAAAACAACCTTTAACTGACGCTCCAGTCAAGACATTACATCTACACACCTTATCTCACATTACGTCAACTCCTGAGTTTGTTTTGGCTTAAAAAGATTTAAAAATCTGGATTTTCCAGAAGATTCCAGTGTCAGTCACAACTGTTCAAAACTAGACTCAACATCTGCAGAGTCCAGTTGTGAGTCTAGTTCTGATTGGCTAAAATAACAAGGTTATGTCAAGTTTTTTTGGGTTTTTTTAATGATGCGTGTAGAAACAAAAGATAATATAAAGCTGTTAAAATTAACACATTAATATGGATTAATTCATTATGATTAATCTGATTAAAAACTTGAATGTAATTAAATGTAACAGTTTTTTTTTTTTACAGCTGTTTTGATGAAAATGTTCAAGGTGTTGAATAAACATGTTAACGACACACACACACACACACACACACACACACACACACACACACACACACACACACACACACACACACACACACAGGCCAACAGGGTCAAATTCACCACATTGACAAAATGCTCCAAACACAAGAAAGATGCAACAAACACGACCACAAACACAAACTCCCAAAACAACTGCAAGAGAGAAACGCTGAAAATTCACCAAAATAAAATAGGTTTACCAAAATAAAACAGGTTTACCAAAATAAAACAGGTTCACCAAAATAAAACAGAAGAAGATGACGGTGGATGAAGACGAAGTTGAAGTTTATTAATTT
>CM035787.1:52021180-52111180 GCA_020466265.1 Siphamia tubifer
AAACTAAACTAAACTAAATTAAATAAAAATAAAATAAACTAACATAAATTAAATTAAACTAACCTAAACTAAAGCAGGTTTAATGTGAACAAACCAACAGTAAACTTGTCACAGACTGATGCATATGTTAGAAAAATCCTGTTTTTTTTCTGTCGACGTTATTGACATAAAAACTAGAAAACACTTCCTCCTCCTCCTCCTCCTCCTCCTCCTCGTGTGTGCTCCAGCAGGGGTATCAAACATGTGGCCCATGGACCCAAACTGGGCCCATGACGGCTCCCTGTGGTCCATAGTTCATAGATTTTTCACAGACGTACGTTATTTCCTGTTTTGTGCTTTGTTTAATAAACTGTCAGAATGAAAACATGACAGAATATTCTTCAAATTCACTTATTTTCCATGTTGTTCACATTCTCATAATTGTGTTTTTTTAACATTCCTTGTGCGTTTATAGAATTGATTTATAGACAATAGATCAGGAAAATGTGATTGGAGACATTTTCACTTTTTACAATGGCAGATGTTTTTTTAAAATTTTTTTTAGCTTAACTCAAGATCATTTGTTTCTCAATTCAAGTAATAAAATAAAGAATGATAAAATAAATAATATATATTGAATAAAAAATATTTAATTTGGAAAAAATAATCTTTAGTTGAGCAAAAAATAAAATAAATAAAATATATTAAGCAAAAAAAGTGGTGCAACATATTTTTATATTTAATATATTTATATTTATTTTACTGCTGTCATGCCCTTTAGATCCATTTAAAAAAAAATCTGTTCTTATATCCGACTGAAAACTTTAGGTTAAATTCTGTTTTATTTCAAGTATGATGAGATATTTAGACGAGAAATGAGAACAAAATACACTTGTTCAGATTTAGATTTTTTCCAGTGAACGGAACAAAAAAAATTCCCCGTCGGGGAATATTTTTCTGATAGTAACTCGTGGGCCATACATTATCCTTTGCTAATTTGGGCTTTTTACTTCATATTTTTAACTTTTTTATCTCATAATTTAAATTTTTTTACCTCATATTTGTGACTTTTTATCTCATAATTTTGGGGGTTTTTTTTACTTCATAATTGTAAATTTTTACCTTATATTCGTGACTTTTTATTTCATTATTTGGGCTTTTAATCTCATTAGTTTGATTTAATAGTCCAGTGTGCCTTATAGATGCAAAAAACCCTCAAAATTAAACCATTCATTGACAGTGCGCCTTTAAGAAAATACAATATTATTTATGTTTTTTTGTTCATATTTTACTTATTTGATGTCTAAAGTAGAGTGAGTTTGACATTTGACACCCCTGCAGTATCACACACAACCCCCCCATGCAAAGACAGAGCAGGCCCCTCCATCCATCCATCCATCCATCCATGGTGCTTCTCTCTATAGTGGGTGTAATACTCAGTACAGTCCAGCAGGGGGCAATGTTACCTGTTACATTACATCAGAAGGTGTTTTTCACTCAGACTCCATCTCTCCCAGGGCTTTTTTCCTCCTCTTTCCTTCTTTTTTTTATTACTTCCTACATATTGCACAGTTGGATTTGGTAGACGTGTACAGAAGAGAGGAAGTGGAACCACTGTTGTGCTGCATTCAGGTGCTGTCAGTCATTTCCCACTTTTCACAGATACTCTTCTTCTTTGACGTACAGGATCTCGTGGGCCGAACTGGGAACCTGACGAAGTTTTAATGAAACGACAGACAGTTAAAGGCTGCAAGAGTGGACTGAAAATCTGATGAATAAATAATATTTAAATAATGACAGTAGGTATAAGTTATTCAATATTATAATGAAGCACAAATGAGACAAATCTGGGTTTTTTTGGGTAATATTCCCATATTGGTCATGACAATGTTTGAAAACTACATTCAATCAATAAAAATATAATTACAAATAAGATTTTTTTTTCTCAAGTGACAGGGTTTGAATGATGAGATTATGTCACGTTTGTTTTTCTTTCGTGAATGAAGAAAACGTAGTGAAGAAGTAAGAGTCACAAACAACAAAACTAATAGTTTGGTTCATTCCCCTTAAAGGAGACTTATTATAGTCAGTTTTCACGATCATTATGTGAGTTTTGAGCCCCTCCAGAGCAGCTTTGCTAGCCTAGCCGTGCTATCCCTATTCATTCCATGTATGGGTCTAGTGGTGCTTCATAGTCAGGGGAGGCGGGGCTAAAAGGCAATCTTTAAATTCTTTTTACAGAAGCGACAACAGTCGTTCAGCTCCATAATCCACCATTTTGTTTAGTCATTCCTAACTTTCTCCGAACTCTTCCGTCAACTTTCCGGCGTCCAACTACATCATCTTAAAGATTACACTGATTGGTTGTAGTACCGTCCTATTGCATACAGAGGATTTGAAAGACAACCTTTTAGCCCCGCCTCCCCTGACTATGAAGCACCACTAGACCCATACATGGAATGAATAGAGATAGCGTCGCTAGGGTAGGAACTGATGTGAATTTTTTGAGAATTTTCTGAGGGTCTGGGAAAGTTTTGTTTCTCTAGATACTCTGACACGGAATGACCCTGAATGAATACAATACATTATTATTATTATTATTATTATTATGTAGTGTAAAGGCAGAATAAGCAGTATGTGTGTCAGTAATGAGCGCTGAGGCGTGGGCCAGTGCTGGAACACAAAGGCAGAACAGAAGTGTCTGTTGATGCCACACATGTGCACCTCCGCCCGCTGACAGGTGGTGCAGTCTGGGTGTGAAAGTGCTGACGCCGTGTCTCTGGAGTGGCCTGATAGCGGCTGGAACTGGACTCTGGTGTTTTGCATTGATGACACTGTGTCCTTGTTTTCTTCCACTGAGGTTGCAGCATCAGCTCCAGTGGAAACAAGACACACCATACGCACAGTTATCAACCACCACAGCTTTACAACATAAAGTCTGCTCCAGTCTACATTCACTCTGTTCTCCTCGCTTTGTCGCAGTTACAGTTTTATTCATAGTTTGACCGGGGGTGTGACTTATATGTGAAATTATTAACACAATAACAATAATAATAATAATGAATTAGATTTCTGTCGCACTTTTCAAGGCACCCAAAATGCTTTCCATTAGTGATCCATCATCGTTGTTTCAGCAATGACAATGAGCGACTGTAGTAACTTGGATATTTCTCACTATTTTTGCACAGTCCAACACATATTGTCTTGGATAACTTCACTACTCCATTAGGGAATGTGCTTAACTTGGATGTAAGCTATTAATTTATTATTGTACAGTTCCATATTATTTATTTCCACTTTATATTGTATAGAGCCTATACCTCTGTATTTATGTCTTATTCTTGTAGATATATTTAACATTTCATGTCCTTGTCTGATACGACACAAACACGACCGTTAATGCCTGTACTCATCTTGGGATAAATAAAGTACTTCTATCTATATGATATGTGTCTCACAGCGTGAATCAAGAGTGGGAATCGAACCACCAACCCTTTGGTTAATAGATGACCTGTTCTACCAACTGAGCCATGGTCGCCCCTACATGTTAACACAGTTTGGCTCAAAACGGCAAAATCTAAATTTCTCAATGTGCACCCAAATGGTGTGATTTTGACGTCAACTACATGCATGTCCTCCCAACCATCTAAAAAATGTAGATAAACTTATTTTTACTCCAGATAATCCCTTTAATGAAACTCAAACATCTTGTTTAAAAAGCATGAGACCACATGACTTTTCTTCTGGTTAATGTTAGTTTATTAAAGTTGTCCAAAAGACTGAATTTGACTTTTCATTTCCTGTTGATGGTGATTAGTAAAGACAGAGACTGTTTGGATGTAAAGCTTTTGGAATTTTAATTAAATCAGATATTTAACCGTACAGATAACTAAAGCAATTTGCTTTTATTGCAGAGTTGCAGCTGCTACTGTCAGACAGTAACACAACTAATGTCCCACATGTTTAGAATACTAAACACACATTTCATTATTTAAGGAGATTATTTGGTAAGTCTGCCATTGTTCCTCCGGAAATTTACATCATGTTTTTTATCTTTTTCACCACTTTCACGCTGTGTTTTTCCCAGTGCTGTCAATTCACATGGTTTTATCTCCAGTTTTGCTTTTCGCTGTAACTTAATACTGTGGAAGATAAACTAAAAACATCTGTCTCGCCATTTTTTCCACACTTGCATGCAACAATAACGTAAGATGATGCTGAAGAAAGCCCAAGTATTTCATATTTTTTATTATTATATCTCTGGGCCTTTGCAGGATGATACAGGACCCCCCCCCCCCAAAAGAAAATAGACAAAACAAAAATATAACACTTTTTCCTGATATTTAATAAATTTTTCTGCTTGTATGAAGATATCAAAATAAAACAAAACAAAAAGAGGTGGAAAAGCAGAAATACCATATTTTCCGTACTATAAGGAACACTTAAAATATTTGGAATTTTCTCCAAAAATCACGATGCACCTTATTTACCTCCACCAAGGAGGTATTACATTTGAGTCTGTCTGTCTGTCTGGAGGATTACACAAAAAGTTCTGAATGGGTTACGGATGAAACTTTCAGGAATGATAGGTAATGGGTTAACGAAGAATCCATTAGATTTTGAGCAATAAAGGTCAAAGGTCAAGGTTACACTAAAGGTCAACAGCTAAAACACATCAGTGGTAATATCTCAGGATTCAGACATAATAGAATCCAGTGTTTTTTTTCCATTCACATCAGATGGTTCAACACCTATGGTTTGATCACTTCATGTGTGAATGAAAAATCAAGCCTTGGCGGAGCTCTGCCGTCTGTAACGGACTTGTATATGGATTCATTCTGGTTGAGCTGAGTGACTTGGAATTTGTATTTGAAAAGTAATAAATGTTTTTAGTTTTTTATCTCAGTGAGTGGTGGATGTGTCATGATGGTAAAACAGCAGCGCTGCTTTGTGATGGTTGGACCAGAGTCCTACAAGGGTTCGGGTACCCGTGGGTGAACCGCAGATTTTCACGAAACGGGTGAAAAATGTTGTGCTGTGTCGGATACGGGTTCGGTTCGGGTCAGACGTGGGTGATCGCGGGTCTAATTTGCGGTTCATAGGGTAAAGCCTGTTCTTTAGTTTGGACTTGTATAGCTGCCTCCTGTTGACTTCCTTCTTGATGCGTTTTTCAAGCATGTGTGTGTGTGTGTGTGTGTGTGTGTGTGTGTGTGAGCGAGATCACGGATAACAATATTAATATTTTTTGAGTTTATTATTTGTCTGCTACTGTTTAACAACATTTTTATTTGGCTCTGCCTTGGCTATGTCACTGTTCAGTATATTCGTGGCAATAAATGTTTGTATTTAAGTTTGGCTATCTGACATTTTCTTCCGGGTTCGGGTCGGATATCGGGTTCATTTATAGCGGGTCGGTTCGGGTGCAGATTTTTTTTTTTTTTTTCGTCGGAAAACGGGTCGATACGGGTTTGAACATGACGGCTACGGGCAGTTGCGGTTTGTCAAAATCAGAACCGTGCAGAACTCTGGGTTGGACTTTTATTTCAAAAAGTTGCTGTCGTTCTGTCTTCCACACTCACAAAATGTTTGGTCATGTCTCATGAAACAGTCATGAATGATTTTGTGCAGTTAATGACAGCTGCTATGAATGTGTTATGAACTCAGCCGTCAAGTGTTAAAAAAAAAAAAAACAATAATAAGGGAGAAAGTGATCAGAATTTTGGAACTGAGGCTTTTTTAAAGATCAGAGTTTAAACTGGATTAAAACTTCTGCTGGCTGTAACTTCCCACCGCTTCATCACATGTGACAGTGGTTTTATCTTTAACGACTCAAACAGAATAATTCAACCTCCTGAGCTGCAGTTATTGCTTCTTTAATACGAGCAGTAAATCATGATATCGAACATTACTCACAGGTTATCTTCCCAGACCAATAAGGCCAGATATACAGTACATCACATACAGTAGACCCATAAATAGTGGTTGCCATGGATACTAGTGATCATCTTTCTCACTCCTCCCTTCAGCTTGATGGACTGATGTGATGTTTAAATGGAAATGCTACGTTTACATGATGGGTTTTAATTCTGAATTATTTATTCTGAATAAAATAACTCAGAATTCAGGGTGTGTGATCTGACGACATTAAACCTTGAAGAATAAGAACGTGTAGACGATCTGCCAAAGAGCAGAGATCGTAGAGATCACCTTTGGTACATTCTATACTGGTGCACCGCTGACGAAACAGACGTGATGTCACCAACCTCACAAACCAACCATAGCGAATATTATGGATAGTGGCGTACTCTTACGCTACGGCCACGCCCAACGCTAATCTGCAAATTGCATAAAAAGTCAACAGAGAAGCATTTGGAAGCTATGTAGTGTTTTGATTATATTTAAATCCTGTTAAATTGATTGTGTTGATTAACAGTAATGAGTGCACTTTATGAGAGTTTTGTTGTTTTACCTTTTACTATGTTTACACTGTTTGCACATGTTGGCAAAACTGCAACTATTTAAATAAAAATGTTCAGAAAGGTTATTTGGCCTAAATTAAAAATTTTTTAGAGTTAAGATTGTGATAAAATTGAAATAGTTATTTAATTTTGATAAAATTGTGATTTATTTTTGCCATATTGCACACCCCTATTCAGAATTAAAGCTATTTCCTTTGTCTTTATATGGAAATATTAATTCTGAATAAATGTTTCCATGGAAACAGGTGTATTTCACTCTAGTTAACTGGTCTTTCACAGCTGGAGGTATAGAGGGTTCTGATTGGATAGAACGGCCGCTTAACGTCTGGATGTCCACTGGAAGGAAATGATGGCGTCCACTTCCTGTTTTGCATTCATTTTAACTATCAACATGTTAGATCAGATTCCACATATGATGTTTGACTTTATTTTTGTGATAATTACAAAGCAGCAGCTAAACTAATTAGGAATCAAGTGTTTACATGGTTCATCTGAAAGAGGAATTAACCTTTATTCTGAATTAAACCTGATAATAACCTGTTCTTTCAGGTTTACCTGGTTGACTCCGCCCACCACTAGGAGCCGGTCTCTGATCACGATGGAGGAGGCGGAGCATCGGGGGAAGGTCATGGGGGCCAACCTCTCCCACTTCTTCCTCTCAGGATGGAAGGCGTCCACTGTGTCCAACGCAGTGGGTTCATGACCTTGTCCAACACATGGGGACATTTTTACATGTCATGTTATGAAACCACTTCTGAAACAAATTAATTTAAAAAATTGAGGTACCACTGCACTAGTAAAAAAATTAAATAAAACCGGAAAAAAATTTTAATCTAATTTTTGGTGAAAAAATTTGAGATTTTATTTAGAGGCCATATTGCCAGCCCTATATTCCAGTATTTCTCAGGATGAAAGCATGAGTGGAATCTTACCCAGACCTCCTGCTACTATCATGCGGCCGCGCAGGAAGGCGGCGGCGAAGTCGGCCCTCTTGGTTTTCATAGCGACCGTGTCCTCTGATTTCAGCCAGACACCTTCAGGAAAAATCAAAGACAACAGATGTGGTGAGAGAGCGTGTCCCCGTGAGCGAGCGTACGAGCTCATAAAGAAGACGAGGTGAAGTCAAGTGGCGCCGCGGTCCACCTGCTGGACAGGACGCCGCTGAGCTTGTTTTCACAGTGTGACCCGTACGCACAGGTCAGCGGCGAGGCAGCTGCCGGCAGGACGTGTACACACTCATATCTGCCAAGGACACAGAGAGGTGATAACCCACATCTACTACAGAACAAAGAAGGAAGATAAGAAGAGCAGACACAGAAGACCATCAAACTGGGAGAGATAATGTGCCCGAGGGTTTTTAAAAAAAATGGCTTAGTTAGTATAGTGTAGGGCTGGAAGATATGGAGAAAAAAATTATCTTGATACGTTTTTGCTATATCTCAATATACGATATGTATCTCAATATCTATGTAGGGAAAAAAGATGCACCAAAATTCAGAAATAACTTTTTTTATTCAAGTGCTGAGAGGTAGACAGGTACTCGAGGTAGACAGGTACTAGTAAAGTGCTTGTGCACCATTTTAACATCATCAAACCAAGGAAGGAACCAAGAAATATTGGCTTATTTTAATTGCAAACATATCATAAAAGTAGACAGTTCTTTATTATAACATTATTGTTAAAGTCACATTAACTTTATTAATTCATTCTCGCTTTAATCACACACACACACACATACACACACATAAGATATTTATACCGTGGTTGGATTTTACTTGAATGACAATCTCCAAACATATTAATGTTTTGTACTTTCTTACATTAAAACTGAGCTGTCATTGTTGGCCTGTGTGTGTGTGTGTGTGTGTGTGAGATAATGTCCAGGGCAAAAGTTTCAACCTGCGCACAGATCAACTACTATTTTGTTTCTGACGTTCACACCTAAGAAATTATGGGAAAGGGGGGCTGCAATACTGCAATACGGGAGAGTCCCAAAAAAAAACGTCAGTGTTGGCAGCTATCTGTAGTAAATGGGTGAAGAGGTTGGCAGTGCACCAATTTCTTGCATTCTCTGTAAAACGTCTCTTTCTGCTCCTCATCCGATGGTTGAAATCTGAAATATGGTATGAACTCTGTCATGCCCGCCGCCATGTTAATGAGTTATCAACACACACACCGCTTACATGCAAGGGGAGGGGGAACCAGTGCCTTTGAGCGGAACAAACACAAGAAGGAGGTGGGGCAGACAGTTCCACAGCACAATGAAGGAAAAAAAAGCAGCGTGGCGAAATCTTATTTAGAGCATTATCTTGATATATTCGCTACGCCAAATTCATTCTTGATTAAACATCTCCAGTTATTGCAAATCTCAATAAATTGGCCAGTATTAGTAGAATGGATTGTCCAGTAACTAAAGGGTTGGTGGTTCTAATTCCTCCCATACACCAGTGTCACTCACACTGGTGTATGATTGTTTGGTGGTGGTCAGAGGGGTCGTAGGCGCAAAATGGCCGCCACGCCTCAGTCAGTCTGCCCCAGGGCAGCTGTGGCTACATGTGTAGTTTACCACCACCTGACGGCGCATGTGAGAGCGAGTGAATAATGGGTCATTAATGTGAAGCGCTTTGAGTGGCCAAAAAAGTGTTGTATGAATCCAATCCATCCTCAATGTTTCTTCTTTCCACTGTTTGCAGCACATTCAACCTCTGCATGTACTGTGGTTTATGTTCCAGTGGAGTTACTCTAACTACATGTGTAGAAGGAGAAGCAGAAGGTTTGTGTGATGCACATGGAGTTGGCAGTTGTAACCTTTCACCAAAGCGTTATTTAAGCAGGAACATCAGAAGGCCTGGGGAAGCTCCAAATGAAGTGTGTGTCAGATGTGAGAGCGTGTAAAGCTCCTCTCAGGCTGTCGTTTTTACGCTTCAGAATTGCAGGATTCTGCTGCACAGTTTGGTGGAACTTTTCAAAACTGACAATCTGAGTGCGCACACTTCAGAAAGGCGAGGAAGCGAGCAGGATTTAAAGTATCCTATCTGCTTGTTCTGTATTCTTCACACAGATACCTCTGTCAGTTTTTTGTGTTTTAAGCCGAAGTAACACCCTGCATGCTTTTGACCATATTAGAAAAAAACACTGCACCGCACTGCTTTAACAGTCTCCATGCTCCTGCACCACAACCCGTAAGGTAAAGGTAGATAAGGTAAAGGTAGATAAGGTAAAGGTAGATAAGGTAAAGGTAGATAAGGTAAAGGTAGATAAGGTAAGGTAAGAAGACAAGATAGGATAAGATACTAGAACATTACAAGTCTTTAGTCGTAGTAGAGTAGTGCATCAGGTCTATTGTGTGAAGTTTTCAGATTGTGCAGCAGTGAAAAGATGAAATGTCTAAGTTGTGGCGTGAAGCTGTGCTCATGGGCAGCAGGAGAAGCCAGACTCTGACACTCCTGACCAGTCTACGTTCTAGTCTGGTCACCTTGAAGACAAGTGTGAGACGAGCAGAGAGCAGCAGCGTCCTCCCTCTCTGCCTGCGGCTCCTTCACTCACCACATGGAAACACAGACTGTGTTTCAGCTTCTGCCACATGTGTTTTTGTCAAGACCGACCTCAGAGTCTGCCTCCTCCTGTAAATAATCTGTATAATGTAAAATCACCAGTGTTAATAGAACCCTTAAAGAGTTCAGTTTTAACTAGGGCTGCATGATATTGGACAAAACTGCCACTGCAATTTATTTTAATATTACGATATGAAAAAATCCTCAGGAGTAAATAAGAGCTGTGTGGTGCCAACAAACGGTCAAACAGATTAGTGGTCGACACTGAACATAGGTTTACATGCTGTTTTTTAATTCTGAATGATTTATTCCCAATAAAGTCATTTAGAATTAAATTTTTTCCTTCATGTTTACATGGACATCTAAACACATGGAATTTCAAATAAGCGTTTAAATAAGAAATAGGTTAATTCTGCACTAGTTAATTGGGCTTTAAGACCTGGGGGTACAGAGGGTTCTGATTGGACAGAACGCCCATGTGACTTCTTGCCGTCTACCAGGAGAAAACAATAATGAATTAGCCAATGGGTTACATTTATATAGCTTCTTCTGTAACCGGGGATCGGACCGCCAATGCCCCCAGGATCTTATTCACGAGTGACGGAAGGATGGAGCGGGAGGTCGACAGGAAGATTGGGGCAGCATCCGCAGTAATGCGGGTGCTAAATCGATGTGTTGTGGTGAAGGAGCTAATCCAGAATGAAAGTTCTAGATTCATCAGCTGAGGGGGCTTGGGCACCTTGTTAGAATACCTCCTGGACACCTCCCTGGGGAGGTGTTCTGGGCATGTCCATCCGGGAGGAGACCTCTGGGCTGACCCAGGACACACTGGAGGGATTATATCTCTCGGCTGGCCTGGGAACGCCTTGGGATTCCCCTGGAGGAGCTGGCTAAGGTGGCTGGGGTGAGGGAAGTCTGGGCTGCTTTACTGAGGCTGCTGCCCCCACGACCTGGACCCGGATAAGCGGGAGACGATGAGACAAGACAAGATTTATATAGCACTTTTCAAGGCACCCAAAGGGCTTTACATCATTGATCCATTATTCTTTCACTCTCACATGCTCCCTCCGGTGGTGGTAAACCACATATGTATCCACAGTTGTCTTGGAGCAGATTGACACAAACGTGGCAGCCATTTTGAGCCTATGGTCCCTCTGACCAATAGCAAACATTCATACACATTCATACCCCAGTGTGAGTGACACTGGAGGCAGGAGGGTGAAGTGTCTTTACCCAAGGACAAGGACAAGGACTGACTAGAACAGGACAAGAAATGTTCACAATTTCTTACCTGTACCCACTGGACCCCCTCCACTACTCTACAGGCACCCCCGGAAATGCTGGACCCTGTGACATTATCAGATTTAGCCCCTCCAGATAAGTTTACACAAGGCCCAAACAGTGAAACAGACAAAGCAGCGTCGACCACATTAAACTTCATTATGCTCCTGAAAAACACACCTAATAAAGCAGTCATTTGTCAACATTAACTTTAGCACTGATTAGCAATTAGCTCAGAATCTACTTCCATTTTTCTACTTTGTGAACATATGCAGTACACTTCTTTCCATCATTTAGTGTGTTTTTTTTTCACTTGAATGCACTGTGGTGTTTTTACATGAATGTGATGGATGTTAATTATGCTGTTGTTGACATTGTGAGGTGTAAAATGTTCTATATTTGTTTCTAAAAGCCCACGGAGTTGGAACAACAGGGTTAATGTCTGTCATGATTAGGATTCATCAAGTAAAGACATTTTTTCTTCAGGCAAGATCTCAGAGTGCATAAAAAAATTTAACATGATCATATACAACTGATACGAGCTCATACTGTATGATAATAAATAAACAATGACACTGAATTATTTTAATATAGTGTTATTACCCTGGGTCATAATTTGTTTATGGATATTTCTGGAAGCTGTTGGTTGATGGAATCTAGACAGGCGGTCATTTAACCCTCCTGTTGGCCTCCCAAAATTCATTAACTGACAAAAAAAAAGCCCTATTTCCACTATGATGTTTGGTACGGTACAGTTTAGAATGGTATGGGATAGGATGGTTGTGTCACTTTATTTTATTTACCTCTGCCAAGGAGGTCATGTTTTTGCCAAAGTTTGTTTGTCTGTCTTATTTAGGAAGATAACTCAAAAGCTACTGTATACCCGCTAAAACACTGTCCATTTGTTGCAACAAGGACAAGTATGGAGAAATATAAGAAAAGAAAAATATCTGAAGACCTGGTGAAGGACCTGGACCTGAACACACGAGGGACTATTTCAGCCCGGTATCAAATTGTGGTTTAATTAGAACCCATAATAAAGACAGCATTTAAGAAAAGGGAAAGAAAATGATATATAAAAGGAAACATTAAAAAAAATCAGGCTTCAATGATGAGATGGAATAAAGTCTTTGACAGTGAGACAAGGCAGGAAAAAAACCCCCGCCAAAACTGACTTTTCAAAAAGCTTCAAATTTACCTTTTTTAGTTTTTATATAAAGATGCGTTTTCAGAGGAAAACGTTTAAATGACAGGCACAAATGAAGGCAAATGTCTGCGTTTTCAAAAATATCCAGGTCGTATAAACAGGTCCTAAGTGTGGTGAGATATTTGGACTAGAAATGAGACAAGCACACTTGGTCAGATTTGGATTTTTTCCAGTGAACTGACAGTTTTTATTGTGATTCATTTTTGAGATGAAGCACATTTTTAGATAATGCTCAGAAAAACTGTCTCCTGTGCATGTTTGCAGCCAACACTGACTCTCAGATGTCTGCTGGTGTCAGGACTTCTGTTGTGGTTTTAATGACCACTCATACTTTAGGTGGATGTGTTGGCTGATGGAGTTAGAAGTCGACAGGTGGATCAGTGCCAGTGTTCTGTGATGAAGAAGAAGCTGAGTCAAAAAACAAAGCTCTCGTTTTACTGGTCAGGTTCCAACCGTTTCATATGTTTACGAGCAGCAGAGGTGTACGGACACTTTTGGAAGAGAGTCTGTGGATGTTTTTTGCAGGAAAAACTCTTTGGAAAAAACCAAACTATTTTTTTTGCTTAAAGTTGGGGTGGGAGATCTTTTTTTGGAACATTTTTTACCATATTGTTTGATCCCAGATCACGCACTGAAATACATTTGCCAAAAAAAAAAAAGTTTTAGTCCTGTCTAGAGGGTGGAACCAGTGGAAAACTTTGACCAATCATTGTACTGATTATCTTTACAATGATTGATTTGCTGATACGTCCATCAAATAACAGCCCCCACCCCCCCGACGACAACCGGTGTTCTGCCAAATTGTCCTACTTCCAAGAAACATCCTACCATAGAACGAAATGACAGACATGCCTGCCCAGTTGTGGTACCTTACCTGCCTAAATTCACTCATTTACAAAGAATAAGTTATTACTTAGAAGTTAGAGTAAGTTAGTTAATAAAGACTGAAATTGAAAAGTGTTGCAAACAGAACGTTTACTGACAATATCAAACGACAGCTGTCGACCCTCCATGACAAACCAAGTCTACAAAACACCATGCTTAAAAAGCTCATACAGATAGTTTTATTAACAAAACAAACCTATAAGTATTATTTGAGACGGCCAAGTAGTTAAACAAGACTCACATAAAGGTTAGAAATCAACATTGGTTTAGATTAAGCAGAAAACGTCACCCCTTTTTCTCCTGACCGCTGTTAAGAGACAGGGTAGGAAGGATTTACAGAACACCGGCAACAAAACCAAAGTAAAAACTGTGTTTGAAAAAGCCACAGAATAGGCATTTTAGAAATGTCATACAGAAACGGGAACCTTTGTTCGTGTAATTTGGGAATGTAAGTTGATGAAACCATTTTGGGAAAAAGTCCTACAGCATATGGAGAAAGGGATGAGTCTGACAATACTGAAATCTCTGAGGTTGTACCTCATAGGGGACCATACAAAGCTTCAAAATAAAAGCATCAAAGCATCACGGTGATAAAGGCGGTGACAGACATGGGGACTCGCGTCTGAGACTTGGACTTGAGCTGCACTTAAGTCACACAAACAAACACTTGTGACTTGACTTTAGACTTGTGTGATATGACTTGCGAGTTCATTATCATGGAATTATTTATTTTATTATTGAATTTGTTTCAGTTTTTCTAATGTGTTGCCTGACATTATGGGAAAACCACAGGTAGAAACAGTAGTTTCCCTCCTTTGATATTTGTGCAAAGGTTTGTAATTATCTCAAATAGTATCTAATGTGAAAATGTTCATTTCAGCCATTTGAGACTTGACTTGGACTTGTAAAAATCTCTGGGTGGTAATAGCCACTAGATAGATTCTGAGACTGTGGTCTGGGGTGGTGTAAACCCCCCCCAGAATTTAGACAAAGGTCGCATCATATGTCAGAGATAGCATCATATGAAGATATGTTTTCAAGAGTCAATAATGCACTGACTTGCACCTTGCCCCCACAGAATTGCACATTACATATTTTTACTAGATTTATTTTTATCTTATTCTATCTTGGTGCATGCTTAGCATTTTTATTATTTTTTATACTATATATATATATATATATATATATATATATATATATATATATAATTCTTTTTTTTTCCTCTTTTTCTTTTTATTGATATACTATATGTTGAATGTTGAATGTTACACCGAGACAAATTCCTAGTTGTATACTACATGTGTACTATACGAACAATGGCAATAAAACTCTTTCTGATTCTGATTCTGAATGAAAATGTGAATCTGAAGAAGTCATGGGACGATTTCTTTGCATATAGCATTGCAGGGATGGGGTATGCACAGGTTTATTTAGAATTCATGTATATGAATATGTGAGTGTATTTGTTTGTGTTTTTCCTTTTGGTCTGATGCTAGAGTTTAAAAGGGACATACCATTAAAGCATATTCTGCCATGCTGTCTGTTCTATGTTCTACATTGCTGTTTGTCATTTCTATAAATATGAAAAACAAATAAAAAGTTGAATTACAAAAAAAAGAGAGCAAAAGCTACAGCCATGAAGAAGCTGAGTGAAGAACAGAATAAGACAAGGGTGGTCATCGCTACGACTTTCCAGCACTGGCGTCAACTGAAAAAGGAAAAGTGGCTCCAAACTGATGCTAAGGTGGATATGTTTCTACTCCACAGGTAAGATGACACAGTTAGGATTGTATAATATTTGGACATACTAATGTCTTATGGGTATCGTATTCACCCTGTCAGTGAGAAAATATCAGATATTGACTTTTTTTTTTTAAGTGGTTCTTAAAGCAATAATGTACGGAGGGAAAAAAAAAACTTCTCCAGTGTTTGGCAGGAAAAAATATAAACCTTAAAAGAAACTATTTCACATTTTTACAGTATTTACAGCAAGTCAAAAGAATAAGAAACTGCACCTATACGCCCACGTCCCACATATACACAGTATTTTATAACATTTGCACCACAGGGTAAATGTACCGTATAAGTTTATACCAACTGTTGCATATGAAAATATTCCAAAAGGCAGAAATTCAGTTAAAAAAAAAAGTTTACAAACTCTGGTTCTGCGGACACACTTCGGTGGTACTGAAAAATATGGATGCTCAGCAGCCATGTTCTCGACAACAGTAAAAACAGCAGGGATTTATGGAGCGTCTGAGATTGATGTTAGATAGCAGTGTAATATATGTGACAGGATGGATTTCCCCTGAAGAGAGAAGACAGCGTGGATGGCCAGCTGTGATCTGTGCTCTGTGTTGGTGTGTGTTGTAAGGAAAACACAGCTCTTCATTCCACACTGCTGCTGCTGTAGCCAGCCTCACCATCTGGATACTTATCTGCCTTTCATTCTACCTCTACCTCGGTTTGTTTCTCTCTACTTCTTTGCCTCTGCCTCTTATTTAAGGATGAAAAAAAGCTAAAATAAGTAAGACAGAGTGGGTGGAACAAACAGGGGAATACGAAGAGAGCCAGAGAATAACCAAGACAAAGGATAAGAAGAATGAATGGGAAGACAAATAGAAAAAGAAGCATGAAAACAAGCATGGGACAAGAGCGAAGGGACAAAGACACGTCCAGAAAAGGAAGATAAAGAGCAAGACATTTAGTGGTACTTTTCTGTCTCTCTTCCCCCTTCCTCCCCTTCCTCCCCTTCCTCCCTCGTTCTCACCCTAATGAAGTTATCTTTCTTCCTTTGTCACCGCTCTCTCTGCTCTTGCTTTTGTTAGATAAACAAGACATGGCAGCAACAAAAGCCACAAAAAGTGGAAAGAAAAGTTGTGAAGAAGCTGCAGAGGAAGAGGAAACATTTACCTCCATGAAGGAGGTTAGGTTTTACCTGTTTGTTTTTCATTAAGATAACTGAAAAAGTTATGGATGGATTTTGATGAAACTTTCAGAGATTATTGATAAGGTGTCAAGGAAGAAACCATTAAATATTGAGCCATAAAGGTCAAAGGTCAAGGTGCCAGTGAAGGTCAACAGTTCAAACACATCAGTGGTGATATCTCAGAATCCAGACCAGATAGTATCAGCTGTTTTTTTCCTTCACTTCGTCTGACCTTCTGACCTCGGATGAGATAACACCCATAGGCTCCATGACGTCAAGTAAAGACGTCACGTAAAGACGCCACGTGACATCACGTAAAGACGCCACGTGACGTCACGTAAAGACGCCACGTGACGTCACGTAAAGACGCCACGTGACGTCACGTAAAGACGTCACGTGACGTCACGTAAAGACGTCACATGACATCACGTAAAGACGTCATATGACGTCGCACCACTGGTATATTTGGTAAATGTATGACCTTTACCTTAAAGCAGGTTATTGACATATTTAGTTAAATCAGACAATATCTTGTGTTTCATATTTAACATTAGATCTAACATGTGACATTTGGTCGTTGTGCGACGTCACATAACGTCAGAGTGACGTCATACGTGTTCGAATATTGAAATGGACATATGTGAAAAAAAGGACCCAGGATTTCTGGGAATGTTTTTAAACCCTCTAAGGGATTGTTAATGAGCCATAGAATAAATCGAACACAGAACACTAGTTTACAAATAAGTTACGAACATCCAGATCCAAACCTTGGCAGACTGGCTGATTCATGGACGCCTGCGCTCTTGGACTGATCTAGTAATTACAGTAAAGAAAGACCCAAGTAACGAATAATGCAAGTTACGAAATGCCTTTACTTCAAATGTTCATCTCTGAATATGGAAGGAAATTCAAGATATGAAATTAAACCCTTGAAACGTAAACACAGTTTTCCCCGCCTGTCGCGCGGGAGACCGGCGTTCGATTCCCCGACGGGGAGCCATGTGTAGAAGCTAGGAATCACAAAGTTTGGTAAATAGGTGGTTTATGGGTGGTGCCCACGGAAGTGGGTGTGTACACATGAGTGTATAAAGGTGAGCCTTCAGCAGGGGGTCCGGTAAGAAGAGAATGAGGGTTGGCGGCCGCAGTTTTATGTTGCCAATTTTATTGCGGCCTCCAACTTGTTCCTATTGCCGCCTGAGAGTATGAGGTTGGTTTCTTTCTGTGGCTATTTGTGACGCGCTGTAATGCTTTAGTGGATGAAACAAAGGCTGAGATTCTTCTTTGGTTTTATTTTGTTGAAGATGATCAGAGCAATTACAGGGTGGATATATGACGGAATGGATAACCAGGAGACTTGACTGAAATAAAAGTGCTAATTACATGAAATAAAGAAAAGACAATGTGAAAAAAGCTTTAAAGCGTTAAAGCGGTCAACAAAAATTGCGGCCGCCAACCCTCATTCTCTCCTTACCGGACCCCCTGCTGAAGGCTCACCTTTATACACTACTGTGTACACACCCACTTCCGTGGGCACCGCCCATAAACCACCCTTGTTGTTTTTGTGTTTCAGGTACATTGGCCAGACGTGGCCATCAAACAGGCCAGGGGGATCTGGCACCGTGTAGTTAGGGTTAGGGTGGTTTATGATTCCTAGCTTCTACAACAGTACTTAAGTAAATGCGTACGTACTGTACACTTGTATGTAGCATCATATTTGCTATTGGATAGAGCTGCTCTCCCATTGGCTATCTCCCAACACCCCATTGGCCTCCCATTGGCTAGGAGGGAACTAACCATGATGCTTTTCATGTGTCTTCGACCCTCATTGGTCACATAGTTCTTATTGCAGTCAAAGTGAAAGCACCTTTACTGTTGTTTGGCTAGCCTGTTAGGCTAGTTTATTCTTCTATTATTACACCATTATCTTCCACTGAGTTTCAAATAAAAGTTGTGGAAAAGCTGCAGAGGGAGGGGAAATTATTTTTAGGGCAGTTTTTTTTTTCATTTCCTCTCTCTCGGCTGCACTCTGTCATCTTGACTGAGTTTTAAATATAAAAGGAGGGTAAAAAGCACCAACTCTACTAACGCCACATTAAAGTGATCAGAAACAGGAAGGATTATGAAAAATCTGACACAAATCAGCAGCACGTCATCTACACTTTCATCTCAGCTGATTAGGTTTCAATATTTTGGGTTTGATGCTGCCAAAAGCTATTTCCTGACAGTGTTTAATATCTATAATATTGAGTTATGGCACAGTAAAAGACCATAGGGCATAGACGGAGTTTGGCTTTTGCAGTGTACAAGACAAGGCTAATGTATTTGCACAAAGGGAGAAGAAAAGAGTCATCCAGTGATGAAGCCTCACACTGTAAACATTTAAATCATTCCAAGTGCACTGTTAACCTGAAAAAGTTAACGGAACTCAAAAAATGTAAGTCATCGATTGCCTCAATTATTTTAAGTTGATGAAACTTAAAAAATAAAATTTTCCAGAACTTAAAATATAGATGTTATTAAACTATAGTTAAATTAAAACATTAATTATTAACTTAGTATTCTACTGGGAGACTAAGACTGGGTTCAGTGTCTTTGTTCAAAGAGACTTGGACATGTGGACACTTGGACATGTGGACAGACAGAACTGGGACATGAACCTCTGACCCTTCAGTCATTGGACGACCCGCTCTACCAACTGAACCACAGCCCCTGAATAAAATGACTGTTTTGTGATTGCACTTTTTTGGTGTGATAGATATTGGTGGAAATGAAAACAATACACCTGGTCAGATTCAGATTTTTTTTTACAGTATAGAGGAGGTAAAAAGCAGCGACTCGACTGACGCCACATTAAACTGATCACAAACAGGAAGGTTTATGAAGAATGTGACTGTTGTTGAAAGGAGAGAAATCAGAACGTCATCTTCACTTTCATCTCAGCTGATTGTGTTTCAGTATTTTGGGGTTGATGCTGCCAAAAGCTATTTCATGCCAGTGTTTAATATCTATAATTGTGAGTTATTGCACAGTAAAAGGCCGTAGGGCGACACAAAGGGAGAAGGAAAGAATCGTCCAGTGATGAAGCCTCACACTGTAAACATTTAAATATTACCAAGTGTATTTTTATCATTTCTGTTCAAATATATCACACTTAAAGTGACACAGAATCACCTAAAGTGAAACTGGTAACTGAAATAGAAGAACTAAACAATAGATAATAATAAATAAATCTGATTTAAGAGATGTTACCAATTAGCAAAGTATAATTATAAGATAAAGAGTAAAAATTATTAGATAAAAAGGTCATAAATATGAGATAAGCAATGCATATGTAATGCAAAATTATGAAATAAAATATATAATATTATAATATAAAATGTATTCTGAGAATGTAAGGAGTATGACAGAAAAATCTACTCAAGTACAGTAACAAAGTACTTCTACTGAGTTACTTCCCACCTCTGACACTTGGTAATTTTTTTTTTTTGTTGCAGTGTTTGACGTCCTCGTTTTGTAAAACTGAAGTAAATTCCACAACGTCCTGTGGTTTTATCAACAGTAGCAACAGTGATGGAATTCAACACACGCTCGTTGATAAACACAGTGCTTCTTAGGTACAGTATTATGGGCTGGATTTACTTTTTGTCCTTTTTATATTACATTTGAGTCAACACATCCCGCTGCAGACTTATGCTGGAATCCTCTGAGGCTCAGTTGCAACTGCAGACCTGATTCCTATTTGTTTTTGGGGGATTACACAAGTGTTAGCGCCAAGACTAACTTTTTGTAGGATGCAGTAAAAACAGCAGCCTGCATTATTCTGGTCTGGAGGGAGGCAGCGGAGGAGAAGAAAAAGACACAAAGCGACGGAGAAAAAAAGAGTTGATATGTTTACATGATGTTTTTTAATTCTGAATAAAACAAGTATTCAGAGAATGTCTAACCCCGCCTCTATTTTGTGCCAATCTCAAGTTTCTATGACAACCTGTTCATGAGTTAGAGCCAATAATGTGACCTTGACCTTTGACCTTGTGAAATATTGATTTCGTGATATGTATATATGTGTCAGTGTGTGTAATATTATGATAATATATTCAGTATTGATTAAGTTATAGCATGATACGTCTATGTTTGACACACAGTGTTACATTACTTAATTTTGCCACGTGTCACCTTTGACCTCCAGAGATCTCAAAAACTATTAGTCATAGGTGATAACATCAAGTATGAGAATTGTAGAAATCTTCATTCTGCATCGTTTGGTACCAATCTGAAAGTTTTGTGACCCTCTGTTCTTGAGTTATAACTGATAATGTGATTTTGAATGGATCATTGCATGTGATGTACATTAGCTACATGTATATGGCTAATATCACAAGTATTCATTAAATTATAGCATGATATGGCTCTGCGGACACACACACACACACACAGATACGCGCACACACACACACACACACACACAGATACGCGCACACACACACAAGGTGATTACAATAATGTCACTCAACCAATGTTGCGTGAGATTAATAAAGGTTTCCATGGAAACAGTGTATTCTACTCTAGTTAACTGGCTGTGCCTGCGTGCCTGCGTGTTAGTTAGATAACTCAAAATGTTATGGACATATCTTGATGAAATGTCCAGGGTAGGTTGGTATTAGGGTGATCTAGAAATTATTAGATTTTGGTGGTGATCGTGGGGGGGGGTCTACCTTGGCGGAGGTCTGCGCTGTGCTTTTCTTACTTTTTTTTGCTTCACCTAAAGAGTAACTAAATGTTGTGAGGGATATAAGAACTGATTTATAGACAATACATCTAGAAAATCGGCTTTCATCTAACCAAGACAATTTTCACTCGTTATATTGGCAGGTTCTTTTTTTTTTTTTTTGCTTAATTCAACCAAAAATATCTCCTATATATTTTTTTATTTTTAGAGGGGCATTTTTTCCCAGTGAATTGACTCTTCTGACTGAACACAACTACAGTAAAGCAGCTGAATTATTTTTGAAACAACATAGAAAACATGTTTGACCATAACAAATCCAGGAACTAATTGAAGAACAACTGCTTTTATTGACTTTGTGAGCGTCTACTTCCTGAACAGACACAGTAAGAGGATCCGGAGGAAAATAGCGTTGGTGGAAAAGAAGATTGTGGATTATAGATCTGCTTAAGCGTGCAGGGGTGTAAGTTCCACTTCCCCAAATCCTATTTGAGTAAGTTTCACTGGCAGGTCTGTGACTGACCGATGAGAACCATCCAGAGGAGCCAAAGCCCCCCAGGACCTTTACTCATGTGGCTTCTTTAAAAAAGAATCAAAGTAAGTCAAACTCACACAGAAATATTCTATTTTTCCTTTGACCTATTACTAAGGAATTATATATAGAAGCACTTTAATTCTATCCAAAGTATTCTAAACTCTTATGTTACATCCACACAAAGACCGCGTTCACACATCTAGTCTTAATGAACAATTTGGATTTTTTTTTTTTGCAAAATCCGATGTTTTTTTTGTGCTCGTTAATATTACACATTAAAGGGATAGTTCAGTATTTTTCACATGGATCTGTTTGTCATTAGTGTCTTTACTCTGGTGCACCCACAGTGACTTACCCCTGACAGTGTCCTGTGAGGCGAGTTCTGGTCCGGTTTTGGTCAAAGTGAAAGTAGTCCCGGCAGGTTTCCTGGGGTCAACAAAGTGAAATGTCTTTCTTCTCACAACAGTATGTGTTTGAATTAGTGATTTATTTACATAACAAAACTGTCACCGAACAAAAACTCACACCTCGTAATTGCTTGGAGCTACTTTCTCTCAATAGCGACCAATGCCCATTGCAAACACTGCTGAACAACTGATGAAAGTAGTTTGCTAAGGCGCACAGCTGTTAGTAGTGACAACATGCACTGAATTCTATCGAGAGAAAGTAGCTCCAAGCAATTACGAGGTGTGAGTTTTTGTTTCCATGATGGTTTTGTTATGCAAATAAATCACTCATCAACATACTGTTTTGAAAAGAAACACGCTTTACTTTGTTGACCCCAGGAAACCTGCTGGGACTACTTTCGCTTTGACCAAAACCGGACCAGAACTGGGCTCACTGGACACTGTCGGGGGTAAGTCACTGTGGGTGCACCAGAGTAAAGACACTGATGACAAACACATTCATGTGAAAAACACTGAACTGTCCCTTTAAGGTTTAATCTCATTTCAACCCTTACTCCTTGTCCTTTGTTTTACACATCCACGTGTAGGGGTCGGGGTATCTCAATTCAGGTTAAGGCAGAGGGGTAGGGGGAAGGGCTTTATAACCCTTCAAACAGAGATTTTTCAGAGGCAGACTCCAAACGGAGCGGTACGAGATATTTCCCAGAATACAATGCAAATCCTTTTGAAAATGGCGGCATCTACGAAAGAAGTACACAAATGTAGTATTTTTGCCGTAATGAACAGTTTTTAAGTTGTGATAAATGTCGTGTTGTATAAAATTTGACATTGTCGCAATGTGCAATAGTAATTTTCTCCATAAAACACACATTAAAAAAAATCGTTATTTACTTAAACATGAAATAATCAGTCAATACATAGCACTTCTCCAATTCGATGCAGGTATTAGTAAAAATATGGTCATAGCCCAGGTAAATGAGTAAATCCTGATCATCTGTTGACATTGATCTTCATTTGGACTGGGCTGTCATGCTAAGTGTCTGTTAGTATGTTCTTCTTCATGTAGAGGAAGACTTTCCTACTGAAACTGGCTCATTTCTGTCTTAATCCCGCACACTCTCGATGTCCCGCTTACACCATGGAATGACTTATCCCTTCATCTTGCAAAGGCACCCCAGAGTAACAGGTGAACAAATTGAGGAGGGACAAGAAGGAGGGAGGGGTGAGCAGAAATCGATAAGTCATTTTAGACAGCTGGCTGCGCAGTCACACATCAGGATTGGGCGAATGAAAGCCAAATAAAGCCCCAACACCAGGGTGATAATGTTAATGTATGATAATGGAAACTTCGCTTTTGCCCAACACACACCCACGCTTGTGCGGCCGTCATGTGCACTACTACGTATACACGGGCGTGTGCGCACATGTACCAGCGACGCTAGCGTAGCCCATTTCTCCAATCTAATTTTGGTGGAGATGAGATGGGAGATGAGCTGCAGAGGGAGGGCCGAGGATGAGGAGCGCTTTAAATTACAAGATCCACAGACAGATTGCTTTATTATCCATCTCCAGCAATATCTCTGCACGCACACGCACACACACACACACACACACACACACACACACATACATACACACATACAGGCAGTCATACAATCTGTTGTCACACAGCGATATTCTATTACTGTTCCATTCCATATCGCCAGTATTAAGACGCACGCCTGTTAGGTGATGATTTCGCAAGAGTTTCAGTCTAGTATGGACGTCAGCGGCAGGCACAAACACAAGGAGTCTGAGTTTGGATCAAATTAACCCAGAATATGACAAACCCAAAGGCTAGATAAAATATTTACTGGGTCACCGCTTCCAATTTGAAGAAAAAGTTCATTTTTTTCCCCCTCACTTTCTTTCAGCGGTCTAGCCATGCAAAAAGTTCTATTTATTTGTCCAGATTTGGAGATATCGCTGTTACATCTTTCATTTTTGCAATACAAATACCATTCTGTTTGCTTTCTTTGGATTAGAGGAAGACATTTCCACACACAGATTCTTTGAAAATTGAACAAATGAAGATGGAACTACAGCCTCGGTCCTGTTGAGAGTAACTTCAGTACATAAGTTACTCCATCACAGAAACTTACTTCACCACAAGCCACTAACATTTAGATTAGTTCAGTTGTAGGGACTTTATTTTCCTCTAACATGCAAGTTTCTGCAGAGTCCTAAAAGGTCATAAAAGTCTGGAATAAACAAATCTGCATTTAATACTTTGAAAGTGCCGCAATCCCAGAAGGTTTTGCAAGTATGGCAACAGCGGTTGACCAGACAATGAATGGAATATGTTTGATGCATCATGACTATAATGGGCGACTACCCTAAGTAAGGGACGAAGTGGCAGAGAAGACACAAAGGAGAAGAGATTATATAGGGGACAGATAAATGTAAATGTTCTACACTTCTATAATTCTTTTCCACCTTCACGGTTCAAAGCTCTTTATATTAGCCTCACATTCACCCATTCACACACACTCATACACCAGTAGGTTTCTAAGGTTCTGTCAGTCCTACTGGGAGACTAAGTTGGGGTCAGAGTCCTGCACGGGTTCGGGTACCCGTGGGTGAACCGCAAATTTTCACGAAACGGGTGAAAAATGTTGTGCTGTGTCGGATACGGGTTCGGTTCGGGTCGGACGTGGGTGATCGCGGGTCTAATTTGCGGTTCATAGGCTAAAAGGTTAACAACATTTTTATTTGGCTCTGCCTTGGCTATGTCACTGTTCAGTATATTCGTGGCAATAAATGTTTGTATTTAAGTTTGGCTATCTGACATTTTCTTTCGGGTTCGGGTCGGATATCGGGTTCATTTATAGCGGGTCGGTTCGGATGCGGATTTTGTTCGGATACGAGTTTAAACATGACGGGTACGGGCGGTTGCGGTATGTCAAAATCAGAACCGTGCAGGACTCTGGTTGGGGTTCAGTGTCTTGCCCAAGGACACTTCGATATGTGGACAGCCAGAACCGCGATGCGACCTGCCAAACTTTCAGTCATTGGGCGACCAACGGGGCCACAGCCGCCCCACAGATAAGGAGACGCAGGTGGAGAAACGAGAGAACACGGGTAACAGACGAGGAAAACTCAGGAAAAAGTGAAACACTGAGAATGAGAAGAGAATCTAACAAAATAAAACAGGAAATGGACAGAAAAGACAAACACTGAATAAAAACACAGCTTGATAAGACATATAACAACTGTGCATCATATCCATGTATAAATGTACACATGACATCATCTTATTCTACATCTTAAGTGTAAAGTAATAATTGATGTGGATGTATTTTTTCCTGCGCTAACCCTCATCTCCTTTTGACTGCTAACTACTGTAGCTCCAACTCAATTATCTAAATGATATGTATATGCAACGATGGGGGATTTCAGGGGGAAGTACAGACGTGATAGAACAACAGATGGGAGCAGTGATTCATTTGCTAGCTTTGGTACCATTGTGCCTGAAGAGAAACTAGAACTAACAGCTGTTGCCTCGTGCTCTCACTGTTTCGCCCACAAAAATATACTGGATTTATTTATTCTGCATGTCTGTTCCTGTAGACATTGAAGCAGTAGTAAGTATGTGATTGTGTATTAGCAGGAGAAGAAGTCACTCTGAGTTGTGAGGTATCCCTATGTTGACTTTTGGAAGTGAACATATTTGGACGAGCATGGGGGGGGGGGTTATTTGTGTGTTTTTCAGCAACTTTACACAAAAACTACTGCACGAAGTTCCATGAAATTTTCAGGAAAGACGTGAGGTGGTCCACAACTGATCCTTTTGACTTTTGATGACTGTATGTCAAAGATCAAAGTCACGAAAATGTTATTTTTCAATGAAAAGAGATGGGACAAATTAGGAATTTCCTTTCCCCTCCTGTACATTCTGTCTGTCTTTCAGTCTAGCTTATCCATTGTGCTTCTTATTAGTCTTTTTTGGTCATTTTCTTGCCTACTTTGTTAATTTTTAAATGCATTTTATGTAATTTTGTAAAATTTTCACTAATTCACTAATAAACTGCGGTTTATTTATTGTCTTTAATGACTTTAATAGTTATGTTGGTTAATTTTGGTAACCCCCCTATATTTTGTTATGCTATCCATCCATCCATCTACGGTGCTTCCATCAGTTCTCCACCACCAAAGTGAGAATGTATGAGTAAATAAATAATGGATCTACTACACGCTCTTTGAGTATGTGTTAATGGAAAAGCACTAGATAAATCTCTTTCATTATTGTTATTATTCTATCTGCTCAAGGCCAATTCCATCTTCATTTTGTGTAAATGTAATCATCATAGTGTATGATACAAAGGAAAGAATTCAAAGTAGCACCAAATAAATAATAAATAAAAAATCCAGTACATGCAAACAACTCCTGTTCAACAAGTCAACAACAAACGCCCACGGTGGCACAACATGTACAAGTGCATATAGCATCATAAATACATGCCTTCAGAACATCCTGAACCCTTTGACAGTCTGTCCTCATTCCAACTCTTCAAGGAGAAAACCTCATGCTCACAACCAAGTGAAATATTTATTTAAACTCAAACTGACATTGGCTGCATTTGCAATTCTAAATGTGTTCTGGATTACACTTTTCAGACCAATTTATTTTGACATACAGTAAGTGACATCTTGGAAACTTAAAAGTTAAACCGAGTTGGAGATGTTGGCGCGGTGTAATCAGTGTGTGCAAATGTTTGGTAGAATTATGTCTCCACAATCATGATCGAAGAGGTTTTAGAAGAGAGACATTTTGCTTTTTAAAAAAAAAAGAAAAAGAAAAAAGGAATTCACTTTCAAACATTTCCCTGAGGTCTACATACACTGTAAATGCTCTACTCAGGTCTTACTTCTTCATTAATTCAACTCCACAGGTTCATCTTTGACCCTATTTCTGACTAATGACACACCAGAGAGATAAAGGTTTGGAGTGCTGGCCCTTTATATGCATATTGGACATTTTAGGCCACGCCCCATCCAGGTTATTGGCTGTGCTGCTCTGAACTGTTCAACCTACAATTGAACATTTTAAATAGACAGAGAGAACCAAAAAACCTCAGTAAAACACAGTTAAAACCTCAGTAAAACACAGTTAAAACCTCAGTAAAACACAGTTAAAACCTCACTAACACACAGATCAAAACACAGTTAAAAACTCACAAAATGTTGCCAACAGTCCTAAAAATCTTCCCTCTGTCTCTTACTGGCTGTCTTCTGCTGCTTTAAGCTCCGCCCACTTCCACCCGCCCCCCTCAGCCAATGCAGACTTCGACCCGAATGTGTTATGGAATAAAAACTACAGCTAAAAATGACGTTTGGATTTTCAAAATAGCGCAAACGGTGGATGTAAAAATGCGTCACCGGCGACACAGTGGTGATAAAAGGGTAAACTAAAGCCCAATGGAGGCTGAGTGGTTCTGTACCTTGATTGGTGTCGAAAATGTTGACATTCTTGGTGAACTTGGAGCTCTGGTGTCCTCCTCCTTGCCTTAGTCCACCCAGAAGACACAGCCTTCCAGCGGGGTCCCATATCACACCCCCATAGGAACGCTTGCATGGCATCATGGGTAACGTAGTCCAGGTACGCGTCTCTGAGTCGTACACCTCAAAGGCCTTCACCGGTCGTTTACACTGACGTCCACCTTAAAAAAAACATGTAAAATTAAGCATGTGTTGAAATCTTTACGTAGTGAAAACTTAACCCATAGAAACCCAAATGAGTTTTTCTCTTATGTAACCTCTCTTAAGTTATTTATCAACATTTATTGTTATATTATCATCTGTTTCCATTGAATATCAGATATTTTCCCATATTTAATTCACAAATGCTCTACATGTTCATAAAAAGTCATATTAAAGTTGATTGCCATAATATCATAAACCGAGACAAATTAAGAAAACTAGTGCAGAGCTTGTAGAAAATGTGAGATTATTTGCTACTAATGTGTTGTGAAAGTGGGTGAAATGAGTTGAAAGGAGCAGAAAAAAAGACTATAATAATTAGTTGGGGCTGTTTTGGAAGTGTGTACTGGAATCTGTGAGTATGCTAATGCTAATAGTGTCAGCTGTTACTGCTGAAGGAATTAGTAAAACCCAGTTTCAGGTGGAGCAGACAGTCTACCACTATAGTGGTTTGTGTCATGCTAACGCAGGTCACACCAATCTATAATATATATATATATATTATTATTATTATTATTATTATTATTATTACTACTGCCGTGAAGTGGGTCGCCTGTCACTCATCCCACACTCAAATGTCACTGTCTACTTTCAGACTTGAATGCATGAAAAGAAGGAAATGTGGCTCTGCCTACTAAACTATAGCTAACAACAAACAAACCAAATATGAAAAGGGTCTAAAAGTGAAGTGATAACGCTGAATGGTGGATGAGCTAGATAGTAATGTAGCCTACAGTCATTAAGATTGATGTAATGATAAAGGTATATGCAGGGTGCGATTTATCAAAAACCTTTTTTCCAAAGAAAAAAGCTAGCGTTTAATGCTGTGACCCTCATTCCCCCCATAGTTAGTAATACAATTCATAATGAAATATTAACAGTGCTTGTTAGGATTTGGGGGTTTTTTTGGACATCTTTTGGATAATTAAACATGCGCCAGGTCAAACTGACCCAGGAACACCACTGCTGTTCCTGACAAATGAACAGAACAGGAGGGTTACACTAAATTAAAAGTCAAATTGAGAGGATAGGTTTTTAATTTCCTTTCCAGGTGGGGGGGTTTACCTGCTCTCAGATCTAAAAACAGACTGGAAGGCCATAAAAAGTGAAAGCAGCCACGGCAGACTTCATAGTGCACTTTGACAGAGGCAAGGAAGATCTGAGGGATCATTTTAGGACATAAAAAGACAGACAGCGATAAGGCTTTGAAGATCAGTAAAATGAACTGAAAATCAATTCTAAAAGATCCAGGTAGCCTGTGCAGTGGGTAATGTGCTCTGTTTTACACACTGATCAAAAACCCTGGCTGCTGGAGTCCACAATGTAAGCATTTTCTTCAGGACTTTTAAGGCACATTAGTAAAAAGAGGGTAATAAATACTGTATGTAAATGGCCCATTATACATCTATTTATTATCATTTCAACAACACAAAAATATATTTGTATATATATATATATATATATATATATATATATATATATATATATATATATATATATATATATTAGGGCATTAACTAAAATGTCGACTAGTCGACACGTCGACTTCCGTAGCACAAGTCGACTTAAATTTGGAGTCGTCGAGAAGTCGTAGGTTATTCTTTCGCTCCCTGCCTCTCTCTCTTATTCTTTCTCTCTTGGCGCATAAACACATACCAGACATAAACAAAACACCTGCAGGTAAGACAGTTGTGGTGGGCTCAAAAAACACACATCGCATGTGTGGAAATACTTCATTTTTTATAATAAAAAACAAACAGCGCGGCCATCGGAAGAGGTATCTGTTAACCTGAGTAATATGAGCAGCATTAGCTAGCTAACCTGAGTGATATGAGCAGCATTAGCAAGCTAACCTGAGTGATATGAGCAGCATTAGCTAGCTAACCTGAGTCATATGAGCAGCATTAGCTAGCTAACCTAAATTATATGAGCAGCACTAGCTAGCTAACCTAAATGATATGAGCAGCACTAGCTAGCTAACCTAAATGATATGACCAGCATTAGCTAGCTAACCTAAATGATATGAGCAGCACTAGCTAGCTAACCTGAGTCATATGAGCAGCATTAGCTAGCTAACCTAAATGATATGAGCAGCACTAGCGAGCTAACCTAAATGATATGAGCAGCATTAGCTAGCTAACCTAAATGATATGAGCAGCACTAGCTAGCTAACCTGAGTGATAACAGTCCACACATCCTGCATTAAGACAACACGCTCTTTTTCCCCCCAAACATGATGTGGACAGTGTGGAGTTCATCTTGTCCGCCGCTGCCTTAAACTTTTTACACTTAATATAAAGTGAGGACGTGTGACAGACGTGTGGACAGTCCGGTTTTAGAGTCGCGGGTCTAGACAAAATGCAGACATAAGTTCACCTACTGATGTTGTGCAGTTAAATTTAACAGAAAACTCTTTGCTAACGTTAGCCTTCGTTTTGTTGGGGTTAAAATGATGATGCGTGTGTCTTGTCGGTTGAATACAAGTTGCTCATTGCTGGACAAACAGGTGTCCATGTTTTTTTTTCGCTGTGTATCTGTTGTTTCTCCGTTGACAATGTGATGACGTCATCATGACAAGTCGATTCAACTTAGACTTTAATGACGGATAAGTCGACTTGAAAAAAACTGAAGTCCTTAATGCACTAATATATATATATATATATATATATATATATATATATATATATATATATATGTGTATATATTATATATATATATATATATATATATATATATATATATATATATATATATACAGTGAGAGTAAAAAGTATTTGATCCCTTGCTGATTTTGTTGGTTTGCCCACTAATAAAGACATGATCATTCTATACTTTTAATGGTAGATGTATTCTAACATGAAGAGACAGAATATCAAAACGAAAATCAAGAAAATAACTTGAAGGAATATATATGAATTTATTTGTTTTTCATTGAGGGAAATAAGTATTTGATCCTCTATCCGAAAGCACTTAATACTTGGTGGCAAAGCCTTTGTTTGCAAGCACAGCGGTCAAACGCTTGTTGTAGTTAACCACAAGGTGAGCACACATATCAGGGGGAATTTTGGCCCACTCTTCTTTGCAGATCCTCTCTAAATCATTAAGGTTGCTGGGCTGTCACTTGGCAACTTGGACCTTCAGCTCTCTCCATAGATTTTCGATTGGATTGAGGTCCGGAGACTGGCTGGGCCACTCCATGACCTTAATATGGTTCTTCTTGAGCCAGTCCTTTGTTGCCTTTGCTGTATGCTTCGGGTCGTTGTCATGTTGGAAGACCCAACCACGGCCCATTTTCAGCTTCCTAGCAGAGGGGAGGAGGTTGTCCCTCAGGACTGCTCGGTACATGGCTCCATCCATCTTCCCACTGATGCGGTGAAGTAGCCCTGTGCCTTTGGCAGAGAAACACCCCCAAAACACAATGTTTCCACCACCATGCTTGACGGTGGGCACAGTGTTCCTGGGATCATAGGCAGCATTTTTCTTCCTCCACACATGACGAGTAGAGTTTAGGCCAAATAGTTCAATTTTGGTCTCGTCTGACCACGGAACCTTCTCCCAATCACTTTGTGCATCTTTGAGGTGATCATTGGCATACTTTAGGCGAGCCACCACATGTGCCTTCTTAAGCAGGGGTACCTTTCGGGCACTGCAGGATTTTAATCCATTGCGGCGCAAAGTGTTGCCAGTTGTTTTCCTGGTGACTGTGGTCCCAGCTGCCTTGAGGTCATTCACTAACTCCCGCTGTGTGGTTGCAGGCCGATTTCTCACTGTCCTCATGATCATTGCCACCCCACGAGGTGAAATCTTCTGTGGAGCACCAGACCGAGGTCTATTGATGGTCATGTTATACTCCTTAAATTTTCTCACAATTGCACCAATGGTTGTTACTTTAATACCCAGCATCTTGCTAATGTTTTTGTAGCCCATTCCAGATTTGTGCAGGTCAACAATCCTGTCTCTGAGGTCCTGAGAGAGTTCTTTAGTCTTACCCATGCTGGAGAGTTTGGAATCTGTCTGATTGTCTGATTCTGTGAACAGGTGTCTTTTATACAGGTGATTATTTAGAACAGGTGTCTTCAATTCAGGTAACAAGTTGATTGGGAGTGTGTAACTGGTCTGTGAAAGCCAGAACTCCTAATGCATACTAGAGGATCAAATACTTATTTCCCTCAATGAAATACAAATAAATTCATATATATTCCTTCAAGTTATTTTCTTGATTTTCGTTTTGATATTCTGTCTCTTCATGTTAGAATACATCTACCATTAAAAGTATAGATTGATCATGTCTTTATTAGTGGGCAAACCAACAAAATCAGCAAGGGATCAAATACTTTTTACTCTCACTGTATATATATATATATATATATATATATATATATATACATACATACACATACATATACATATATATACACACACACACATACATACATGTATATACACACACATATGGAAAAAGTTATAAATATGAGATAAAAAGTTACAATCCTGAGATCAAAGTCATAATTCTAAAATATAAAATGATAGTTTCTCCTCCACAGTTTTTCCCTCTGAAGTGACTGATTTTTCACACTAAAGGTCAACAGCTAAAACACATCAGTGATAACATCTCAGGACTCAGACAAGATAGAATCAGGCGTTTTTCTTTTCATTCACATGGTCTGACCTTCATCACACGGGTCAACACTTATGACGTCATATAAAGTGCTGGCAGAGGTCTGCTGTCTGACTACCTTGTTTAAACTTGTTTTCGTTCCTCTGTATACGTCACATTGTTCTTTGCTCTGATTGGTCGTAGCGCTGGCCTATCACATGCAGAGCAGTTTTAAAGTCAGCCGTTGCCCCCCCCCCCCCCACGCTAAAGCTCAGTCTATGGATTGTCTCCAGACTATGAATTCATAAAGTTGGGCATGCTAGGCTAACAAAAATATTAATATATATGCAATCAACATGTTTATTCCACATCTTTGACAGTTTCAACAAAACTACTTGTATTTATTTTTTCACACCAGGTGATTTCTGTGTATTCCAACACACATCTGAGTGTCTCATACAGTCTACGGTTTTTACAAACGGTATTTTTTTTCCACCTGGCTTAAAAGGAATCATTTAAATATGGGAAAAAATAGATTTTTAAACCAAAAAAAAAAAAAAAAAAAAAGGGATTTAAAAATCGTAAAACAAAAAATCCAGATACATATATGAATCAACCCCCCCTTCATTATTTCTGCACCACTGGTGTCTTAAAAGGATGCTGGGTGTTTTTGGACACAGCATGTGGCAGGCAGCTTTACAAAGCTGAGAAGGCGTGCATAAAAAGCACCGAGAAATTGTATGAATTCCATAGAAAAAAACCTTCAGGATCCTGGAGGGGCGACGGACGATGAATTCTATCAGCTTTGGCATTCTTTCATCTTTCTATTTTTTTTCTCCCCACATTTGAAATCAAACCTTTTTTCTTTATTCACCACTTGTGCCCTTTTCTGATTCAGTGTTCAGTGAAGGAATTGCAGCATCCATGCATCTTTTCTTCTTGTCACTTTATTCGCGCTGCTGCTGCTACTAAATGTGACAGGTTGTTTACTGTTCACTTCATGCAACAGCAGCTCCACTTCTGAAGGACGGAGATTCCTGGACACATTCTCACTATACTTTTTAAAGCACTGGACGGCCTCTTTTTGTTTTTGTTTTTTTATATGTACCACGCCAATCCCTCAGATTCTCCTTCAGCTGGCATACTATGCGTCTCACATGCGTAGGATGACTCAGGTTTTAGCTGGATTTATTGGACGCCTCGATAGTGGAGATTTTTTTTTAACAGAAACCCAAAAACACATCTTTAATTTATTGTCTTTTTTTATCCTTTTTGACTGAATGAATGAATTTATTTTTGCACATACATATGCATATTCTATATATATATATATATATAAAACATAACTATGTACATATGTAAATGAATAGATTTGTTGTACACCATGTAATTAGTTCTGAAAAGAACCAGAAATATTTCCTCGACGTTTTGGATGAAATGCTTCAACCGGCTTCAAAAGAAAGAATTCTTAGATTATTATTAAATAACCATAAATATGTCATAAATAATGCGTAATTAGGAGAAAAAGAGCTGTAATTATGAGATCAAATGGCAAAAATGACATAAGTCATAATTGTGATATAGAAAGTCACAATTTCGCTCTAATTTTCCCTCTGAAGTCTTAAGAGTTTTAGCATTTTAACATTCTGTCTAGTTTGAAAAAGTAAAGAGAATATTCTGAGAATGTAAAGAGTATAAAGTACAGATATTTATGTAAAAATGCAGGGAGTAAAAGTAAAAAGTTGCCAGAAAAATAAATAATCAAGTAAAGTACAGATACCTAAAAAAAATCTACTAAAGTACAGTAATGAAGTACTTTTACTTTGTTATTCTACGGCCCTCTACAATGTTGCGAAAGCTCCCATTCACTTTGAATGGACGTTCCAAACGTTCTGCGGGCGGCTTTTTTTTTTTCTAACCGTCCGCTGTGCCATTAAGGCCCGCTGCCAATGGCAACGAGTTTTGTCACTTCAGAATCATGGTACCATATCACTCCGCAGGTAGTTTGGCCACTTTGAAAGTAAATATTCGTTCAGTTTAACGTCAACAAAATAGGGCTAGCAGATCAGAGGCAGCAGCGGAAAGTAGCCTATACAGTGCTAGTGTTGCTTAGGAACAACAATAACGTTCCAACTGGACTACTTTTTCTCAAAAGACGCCAACATCTATATGAATAAATTCATAATCATTTTGGTAAACAATGGTCTGTCTTTTCTCAAAATAAGCAGTAATAACCTGTAGAATAAGTGGGATAATGTATTGCCCACATGTCACTATCAGAAAAATATTTTCTGTCGGGGTCGAACAGTTCCGTCCTGAAGGGAAATAGGCAACACATTGAACCTTACTTAACTTCCACCTCTGGTCTTCAGATGCACCAAGGGTTTGGAATGAACTTCAAGCCACTTTAAATCTTGAAATTCTCCAAACCATAATTTGTTTTAAAGATTTTTTAAGAGCTGCAGTGACTGAGCACTGTAATTGGTTTTAAGTCTATTTGTTGTTTTGCTGTCTGTGGAATATCACACCATCATATATAATAAAAACATGAACTAAACAGCACTAAAGTCACTTGTTTTCTGATTCATCTGATTAAAATATGGAAGATTTAGCACATTTAATGTCTGAGGAATATACAGTGTAATCTGTACATGTGTAGTTGTGCTGCCTGTTCTGAATGTAATGAGTTCTGTTACTATCTAAGTGAGCGTTCATAACGTGTTCTCTATTCTTGTATTATTTTATTAGCCTGAACACCATTTTTTTTAACATCAATCTGTCCAGGAACCTATGGTGAAAATTAGCATTTTTGCTATCACCTGGCACCAACATAGTACATATTACCTCTGTGCTCTGTGCATTGTCCCTGATAAACAAAATAATCACAAAATAAATAATAAACTAACTTCCTCGTTTCCAGTTAAGGGTGTGTTCGTACCTGCCACATAGAGCTTATTGCCCAGCAGATGTGTGATGGCATCATATCGGGGGGTGGGCATTGGAGGAAGCAGCGCCCACACATCCTTCCTAAGGTCGTACTGCTGCAGAATGCTACGAGGGAGCAGGTCTGCACCCATTCCCCCCACAGCCAGAGCTCGGCCATCTGCGCACAAACACACAAACAACATGTCACATGCTGTATGAGGCGGTGGAAGTGATATTTGACTCCTTTAAATGGAACTATGCATAATTGAAAAAGTGTCACTGTGGTCGACATAAACTGTACATGTTCTGAATTCTTCATTTATTCCACAGGGTCCATTTTGAACCTTATTTCTGAATAATGACAACAGAAGGGTAGTTTGGAGCACTGGCCCTTGAAATGCACATGAGATATTTCCAAATTCTAAGGGTTTCAACTATAGAGAGCAAGAGGGGAGGGGGGAGTGTTCTCTTCACACATTCTGAGCCAATCGGAGAAGCCTCATCACCGAGTCATGGACCTGTATGAGGAGGTAACGGTAAACTCTGTTGTTCCACCTCCAGTCATTTTTCTACCGTGAAAAACCAGCTGCAAACAAAACAATCCGGACGTTTGGTTTTTTTTTTACATAGAACCAACACAGAATGTATTCAATAAAAATGAAGAACACAGTAATATTAATGAAATAACCATGGAATGACTCCTTTAATAAAAGATGACCATGACAGTGACAGAACGAGTCATTTTAATAACAACCACAAACTAGAAAAACACTTTGAGAGCGCAAACCTCTGCCAACCCCCCCACATGAAGAGAGGTCCACCAAAGAGGGTATGTTTTTGCCAGAGTTTGTTTGTCTGCCTTTCTGTTTGAAAAGAAAACTGAAAAACTTATGGATGGTGAACACATAGATGTTCGTTTGTCAGACAGACTAGTTCAATAAGTCATCGGTTAAATTTTCATGTTTTCATAATCGCGTAAGTCACTAGTTGTAATTAAATTTTTTCTTTTTAAAGTACTGATTTAATACTGTTTAGTATCCGATACCATTGTGAAAGTACTGATACGGTATCTGTATTGAATGAAACCCGTTCAGTACCCAACCCAAAGGAAAATAGTGATCGACTGTTTTAGATTTTTTCAGACTGATGAACCATTAGGGTCCAAATAAATGAAGCACAGACTAATAAAAGTGGGTTTAGAGAAATACCAGCACTCTAAAACCACTACATCCTTTCAAATTTCTTGATACGTCTCGTCACCGTTGAATAGTAATGACTTATTTCAGTTCGAGAAAAAGCAATCCTGGCTGATGGAAAGCCCTCGGTTGTGCTTTATTTCCTCAAGTGCTGGAAATGTGTTGGACTAGAGAGAGTTGGATGTGAAAGAAGCTGGTGACGAAGCAAGAGACTGTGACAGACACGAACAGGACAGGGAGTACCGCCGCCGAATAAAAATGCACAAGTCCACGTCTGGCACTTTGGCTCGACACCTCCGGCATAAGAATGGAGGTGGGAGAGAGGGTTGAAAAACTGGGAAAAATACTGTATTCATCATCCTAATGGTGAGAAACACAGCAAGAAATATGCATTCTAATATACAGGTAGGTAGGTAGATAAGTAGATAGATAGAATTAAAAAATTAAATTAAATTAAATGCATTTCAAAATGAACCACGTAGGCACGAAAATGACCAAAAAAGACTAATAAGAAACACAATGGAAAAGATAGAAAGACAGACAGAGTGAACAGGACAGAAACGGAAAAAAAAAAAAAATCCTGATTTGAAGAATCTCTTATCATTGAAAAAAGAAAACACCTTTTTGTGACCGTGATCTTTGACCTACATTCACCAAAAGTCAACAGGATCAGTTTTGGATGACCTCACATTTTTCCTGAAAATTTCATGGAATTTATTGCAGTAGTTTTTGTGTAAAGGGGTGAACTGAATTGAGCATGCTCAGATGTCGATGGAAAAATCAAGGTCAATTCTATCAGCACATTTGACTTTTTTTCCTATTGAGCAAATGGTTTAATTTGTATGAATATTTAAAATAAATCCTGCATTGAGAACACTCACCACAGACACAGCAGGGGTTAAAGGGTTAATGCAAAAGAGGGGAGGAGAAAAAAAAAGAGCAAACCCATCAAATATTCAATTTAGGAGGAAAAATAGTTCATTACCTGTAGTTCATTATTTCATATCTTGAAAATAATGAACCTACAAATGTCAATAAAAATGGCATCATTTAGTCAATTTTGTGACTGACTATCCGTTTAAAAATATCATATTAGTTTTAATTTGGGCCGATCGATCATTTTGTCAGACTATTTGTGTCTGGTTCAGGTGCAGAGGATGAGGTTGGGGAACGAGGCTGTGAGCAGAGGAGCCGAGGATCGAAGATTAGTCAGGGAGATGGAGAGAACGGCGTGCGAGGCGACCAATAACTGCGAATATACGGCATCTATCTGTGTTGAAGCCGACACTGACAGATGCACTGCCGGGCAGAAGAAAAAGTCAGCAAGCCTGAGGGTTATTCACACTGTGGAGCCGAGGCTGCGCTGATCCTTAAAGGAGTGTCACTGCTGAAAAACTGCAGCATTGACATTTACAGTGTAGTAACAAAGAGTTGTTGCCTTTTCAAACAAACCCTCTGCTGCCGTTCAAGTCATGTATCATTCCTTCTTTTCATATCCACAATCAGAAAATGAAAATAAATGACTCCTGACTTCATTAGTCACGTACAAAATCACAAATGTTTTTCATCAATTATTTCGATTGTACGCACATATTAACAATGAGAAATAATCAAATGGACCAAATGTGGAGTTATGGGTTTGATAATATTCTGCCTTGAAATTCAATTTTTAATTCTGCTATGTTTAGATCAAAATCAATTAACCACTAGTTTTTGTTTTGTGTCTGAAAACAAAATCAAATTACCAAGAGATATCAGTTAGTACTAGGGCTGCAACGATTAGTCAACATTATCGACTAAAATCTATAATACAAAGAGTCAACAACTGGGGTGTGCGATCCGATGACATTAAACCATGAAGAATAAGAATGTTTAAACGATCTGCCAAAGAGCAGAGATCATAGAGATCGCCTTTGGTACATTTTAGAACTTATAGGTTTATAATGGTGAGCCACCGACGCAGCACACGTTACACCGTCAACCTGACAAACCAATCACAGTGAATATTATGGAACACTAAAGTGTTCCACTGCCACACTGAACACAAATTGAGATTACATAGAAAGTTAATGCAGAGATGCGTTTGGATGCACATTCGCCCTGGGTGGCGCTTTGTGCTGGTTTGCTGTGGTGCGGTGAAGCGTCCGGTGCGTTTGCCGCAAATATGCGTAAACGCTCGAGTTGAAAATATTGAACTTTTCAAGCGAATTTGCATGACACCGTGTCATGAAAGCCAATCAAAAAGTCCATGAGGGAAACTTACCAGTAGTTAGCCAACTGGAATTTAGAAGTCAGACTAACTAAGTCAGATAATGATAATAATAATAATAATAATTAAGACTGGCCTGGACACGCCTCCTTCAGGAAGTGATTAGTGACTTTGTACATTTAATGTCTGAAGCAGATACTTTCTAATATAATTGCATTTAGAAGACACTTCTGGAACAAATTCAATATCAAAAATGTTAACACGAAACCCAACATTCGGTCCATTTACTCATTTCCAATTTTTAATTTGTGCGTACAACCAAAAGAATGAAAAATTTGTTCATGAATTATGAGTCATTTTTTTCATTTTCCTGTCGTGGATTCTCAGTTGAAAATGAAAAAAAGTCATAAAGAATAAATAACTCAATCAATCAATAAATAAATAATACATGGATTCATTCACTCTATGAGTATTCAGATCTTAATACCAGCAGCTAAATGTATCCAGTTCAGTCACAAACATGGAATCTGACAACCTGTCAAGTACAACTCGGACACTGTTTCCAAGTTGTTATGATGACAAGACAAGAGCAGAGTGAACGTCTTCACTGCAGCTGAAAACAATCCTGCTAATATGGAATGACACTTAAAACAGACTGAAGTGGGAAAAGTTTGGAACTGCCAAGTACAGTTTAGATGCATGTAGTTTACCCTAAAATATGACTGATTCTACTGTGTTCTATGTTCTAGGGCTGCACGACACGAGAAAAAACTGACATTGCGATTTTTTTTAACCCTGCGATATTATGAAAAAATCCTCAGGAGTAAATAACTGTTGTGTGGTGCCGACACTAAAACAGATCGACACAGAACATATGTTTCAGTGTCATCCTTCTGGAGCTGAAATAATCAATTAAAATTAATGATTATAAGTATGAATGATTAAAAGTGAATAAAAAAATACTAATTATGATATAATACCAATAATAGTAGTAAAAATAAATAAATAAATGAATAAAAACATAAAAATAATAAATAAAACAAGGCAGTCGATGTGACTTCTTGTGAACTTCCATAACCACTGGAAACAGCGTGTACGTTCATGTATTCGTGAAGCTGTGGTTTTGAGGGGTGGGCTGAGGAAGAGGAGGGAGTGTATATTTTCTAAATTTCATTTGTGTTGAATTGCTGGACTATTTTTTTTCCAAGATCTCCCACCCCACCTTTAACACTATACCTTTATTACCTCTGCCAAGGAGGTTATGTTTTTGCCAGTTTGTCTGTCTGTCTGTCTGTCTGTTAGTAAAATAACTCAAAAGGTTACGGACGGATCTAGATGAAATTTTCAGGATAAGTTGGTAATGGGGAGATCTGGAAATGATTAGATTTTGGTGATGATCCAGGGTGGGGTGTCTACCCTGGCGGAGGTCTGTGCTCTCAGAGTGCTTTTCTAGTTTTATATATATATATATATATATATATATATATATATAGGCCTACTTTATACTGTTATTGTTATTTCGATATAGATATTTTTTAAATAGAGGGTGGTTGTCTACCTTAGCAGAGGTCTGCACTCTCTGAATGTTCAAGTTATAGCCAAATTGTATGTTTTCTAGAAAAAAACTCCAGCGCCTAAAGGAATTTAAATTTTTAATGGGATTAATCATGATGACAGATTAATCTGCATTAATGACAATAGAGTAAAAAAAACAAAAGAGGTGGATTTAGGTCTTTCCGCCTCTGCTGCAGCTGCTCTGGGTTCATTTTAGTTTGTTTTCTCCCAAACTCTGGGTGCCAGGAGGTGTTAATGTCTGTTCTGACCTTTGGCGGTGATGGAAAGGCCCATCAGAGCCTCCCGCAGAGCGCTCCTCTTCCTCCACCTCCCCTCCTCTGTGCTGTACAACTCCACCACCTTCAGGGGGCTCTGGTCCTCTCCCACTCCCCCCACCACTAGGATTTGCTTCCCCAGCACGGCCACAGCTGCTCCCGCACGAGGGGTGGGCATCGGGGCCAAGCTGATCCACCTGTCCCCCTGCGAACAGCCACCACAGAGTACGATGACAAGAAGCAGGAACCAAACTACCCACACTGAGGAACAAGAGAACAACCACATGTCACATATGGACAAACACCCTTTTTCTCTCAACATAATAATAATAACTTTCATTTATATAGCACCTTTCAATAGCATAAAAGTCACAATGTTCTTTACAAAAGCAATAGAGGCATAAAATACACAAACAGCATAAAAATCCATAAAACATACAGTAAATACAAGAAGTGACATAAAAACAGACACAGACCTACAACAGTAACAAATATTCAGAGAATGCCTCATAACGGCCCTTGCTTATTACCTCCCCCAAGGAGGTTATGTTTTCGTCTGTTTGTCTGTCTGTCAGTTAGCAAGATAACTCAAAAAGTTATGAAAGGATTTTGATGAAAAGTTCATGACGTGTTGGGGGGTGTCACAAGGAACAAATGATTAGATTTTGGTGATGATCTGGAAGAGATGCTGGATTCTGGATCACTTTGAAATGTATTCCATTTACCACAATGTAAAATCTCCACATACATTGCGATGCCGATGTTCAAACAATATATTGTGCAGCTCTGATATACCTATAGGCACAAATGTTGTAATGTATTGTCTTGAAATTCACTATTTATTCCACTGTAGTGCTTTATTGTGCATGGATCCCTTATTTATTTACTAGTTTAATGGGGACTGAATGAAAATTAGCACTGACGCTAACTCTGGCATATTTACATATTTATACTGAAATTAAATGTGTCAATGTGTTCATTAATGTGCATTGTTCTTCCTAAATAAATCACTTCTTATATCTGACTGAAAAGTTCCTCTTGAGGTGATTCTGTCTTATCTTAAGTGTAATAAGATATTTTGACAAGAAATGAGAAAAATACACTTGGTCAGACTTGGACTTTTTCCAGTATGGTCTTAGTGACCAGTGAATGTTTCTTTTCTTTATAGGTTAAAAGTATAACTGCAGTATTAAAGTCAGTGTTCTCTGTAACTTGTATTCTACAGTAACTGAAAATAAACCACTTCACGATTACATCAGGGTTTCATTACCTCGGGGGAGTAGAGTTCAAGCGCTGCACATGGCCTCCCTGCAGCATCGCAGCCCCCCAACATGTACATCTGCCCCCCCACCTCAGTTAGAGTGTGGTAGACGCGGCCGCTGGACAGTTTGGCCAAGCTCTGCCAGTGGAACTCTTGGGCTGAAGACACCGCCATGGCCTCAGCCTCAGGGGGGGGGTCACCGGAGCAAAGATGGAGCGGGGTGGGTAGGTGGGCGGTAGGGGGCCGGGTGGACTGATTAGAAAATGCTGTGAAGATGGAGGTGTGAGAGAGCTGGGGGACTGGACTCAGGACTCAAAGGTGATGGGGAGGGGGAGGGTTTTTTGTATTGGAGAGGTGAAGCGTAGGTGAGCAGGAAAAGTGTTGAATGAGTTGAAACGAGGTTGAACTCTTCTCACTCTGGGGATCCACGGCCCCCACCGCTCACACGGCCCTGCAGCACACACCAAGTGAAAATGGATTTAGACCAATATATTGCAGAAGAGAATCACATTTTTAGTAACTTTTGTGTGTGGGTGTTCGCATGAGTGGACATTCACGGTAGCCTATGCACAGGGGCGGGGCTTCAAGAAAGGCCCCCCCAGGCTGCCAAAATGTTCAGCAATAGCAACTTACCTTTACTATGGCATCTTGGTTAGGATGGGTAAACACAGAAGGTTGCACTGGGGCTTTTAATTTATTCTATCATGTGTTGTCTGTAGACACACATACATAAAATACACTTGGTCAGACTTGGACTTTTTCCAGTATGGAAATAATATATATATATATATATATATATATATATATATATATATATATATATATATATATATATATATATGTATATTCCAATGACTGTATTTGTCCCAAAAGATGGGCAATTCAATTTAGAGAGACACACAGAGACAGACAGAAGGAGACACAGAGACACTGAGAGCGAGAGAAAGACTATGTGAACGCGCCGCACGCGCACCGAAGATTGGCTTTGTGTTGTAGATTTTGTTTTTATTTTTAATTACAGTAAGGCTATTTACACTGCTGTTATTTTTTATATAATCCTGACACGGGCACAAGGTGAAGTGAAAATATTGTTTATCTTACCTTTACTTGTATGTGGAGAATAAAAGGCAGGTATAAAGCTGTTTTATTAGCATTAGCCACAAAGCTGTTTTCCAGTATAAACTAGTCCGTTAGAAATTAACCACTTATGGAGGCTACATTCCTTCCTGTTATGTGAAGTTAATTTCGTCGCTCCGGCTAACAGTAATTATAACTTCTAGCTCTGCCTGAAACTCTGTTTTTTAAATCTCACCTTTTATGAATCAAATCCTTCTGTGACGGTCAAACATTAACAAGCTTTGATCTCGTGACCCGTGTTTGTTTTTTTCCCTCGTCTTTTTTTTTAATATCTACGGCGCATGTGTGAAGCGCTGCCCTCCCGCGATGTTTAAACTGGACAATATTCGGACTTCATACACAGGCATTTCCATGTGATGGGTGTCGTCTGGGGGTGCACTCAGTGCCCCCCCACCCCACACAAACACACACAAGCGCGCGCGCACATATTTACCTGCTACAGAACTGGACCAAACAGAGTCACTTCCTGGTCACCTATTAAATAGGGAGCCTAAGTCTCCGCCCCTTCCGGTCGGTCCACTGGACCTAAGTTCGGGAAAAATTTAACATGAGAGTGGATGAGGAGAAAATAATTATTTTCTGGTCCACTTTACTTTATGCCCTGAATCACACATTTGCTGTACTTCAATTAAAATCATAACCAATGATGTGCGTTTGGAGTTTCTTTGATACGTGTTTTGTGATTTATTAGCGTGTAAAACTATGTCATTATTTGGACTCTGTTTGGACTACATATCAGACGTCGCATAGCTGACGTCACAGCAGAATCTTTCCCTGCAAACTTTTCTAAACCGTATACCGCCTTATACGTTTGATGCTCTTGCCTTCGTCCCGAAAGAAGGAGGTGAAGCTCGCCAAAGTCACAGCCATTTTCAAAGAGTTTGATAGTGAAGCTTGGTGGTGACGTCATATTTGTGAGACAAACGTTGTAGTCCTACTTACTCTCACATAAAAACCTAACGTAACTTTTGATGCCTGTCCAAAGTGAGTGCTTTCTCAATGTGAAAATATATCTTTAAAATTCACAGACATCATATGTAAAAACTGTAGCACATTTCAAACGGGACCAGAAAATTACTTTTATCCCTCCATTGACACGTGTTAATTTTTTTATGGCACTTAGGTCCCATTGCCCGGAAATCGACCGGAAATAGAAACGCGTCACTTAGACTAACTGTAGAAGGTGATTTGTGTCATTATTTATTGGATGTAATATGATTACATTTTGGGTTATGTGATATGTAAATATGAAGAATGTGTATTAATTAAATAATATGGTGATTGGTATGACTGTGGGTGGAGCCTAGAGATGTGTAAAAAGGGTGAGTTTTTTTTAACCAGGAAAGTGTGGGTTGTAGAGTTGGTGATTGAAATAATGTTGGAGTTGGAGAGTTTGAATTTGACAGAGTGTGGCTAAAACACTGTGTAGAGTTGGAGACTGTTTTTTTTAATTAGTATTTAACAAGTGTGGTTGAAATTAGTGCTGAATGGATCAATTTAATTTTTTAAGATCTCATGTAAATATTTTTTTCTTTTTGCTGGGTTTTTGGTATTTTTCACTGTAAATATTGAACACTCCTCTTCACTAAACAAAAAAAAAACAGTCAAGTCGTGTCGTTCGAGCCATCTATTCCATTCTTACTAAACGAACCCTCGACACCTTCGTTTTCAGAGTGAAAATCTGTGCATTTGTTTGGTTGTTGTTTTAACTTTTACAAGAGTGAACCCAGTGAAGTTCAAGCTCAGTGGCTCACTATCACCCCCTTCTGTGAGGGAGAGGTACTGCACTGGTACTGTACTGGTAATGTACTGGTACTGGTGCTGTACTGGTACTGTACTGGTACTGTACTGGTGCTGTACTGGTACTGTACTGGTACGGTACTGGTACTGTACTGGTGCTGTACTGGTAATGTACTGGTGCTGTACTGGTGCTGTACTGGTGCTGTACTGGTAATGTACTGGTGCTGTACTGGTGCTGTACTGGTACTGTACTGGTACGGTACTGGTACTGTACTGGTGCTGTACTGGTAATGTACTGGTGCTGTACTGGTACTGTACTGGTGCTGTACTGGTGCTGTACTGGTAGTGTACTGGTACTGTACTGGTGCTGTACTGGTGCTGTACTGGTAGTGTACTGGTACTGTACTGGTAGTGTACTGGTAGTGTACTGGTACTGTACTGGTAGTGTACTGGTACTGTACTGGTACTGTACTGGTGCTGTACTGGTAGTGTACTGGTGCTGTGCTGGTACTGTACTGGTACTGTACTGGTAGTGTACTGGTACTGTACTGGTGCTGTACTGGTAGTGTACTGGTACTGTACTGGTGCTGTACTGGTGCTGTACTGGTAGTGTACTGGTGCTGTACTGGTACTGTACTGGTACTGTACTGGTGCTGTAGTGTACTGGTGCTGTACTGGTGCTGTACTGGTGCTGTAGTGTACTGGTACTGTACTGGTGCTGTACTGGTGCTGTACTGGTGCTGTACTGGTGCTGTAGTGTACTGGTACTGTACTGGTGCTGTAGTGTACTGGTGCTGTACTGGTGCTGTGCTGGTACTGTACTGGTACTGTACTGGTGCTGCACAGGTTTTGACTTTTCCTGTGGATTTAAATCTCTATGGTACTATTTGAGTCATAATAGATGCTTTAAAAAAACAACACAAACTTCAAAACAATTACACTGTACCGTAAATGTGTCACCTAAAATCCCGTCTGACCATTTTTTAAAATCCTGATGTCATATTCTGAAACCAGGAAAGACAGAAGAAAACACACATAAATCACCAATTTAAAAAAAATACTAAATAGCCTACATTTTTAAAAACCACTTAAGTAATTTCATAGGAAGAAAACAAATCCTTCTTTAAGACAATTAAAATTACTTTTTTAATGAAATCCTATAATAATAATTTAAATTGTAGTCACCCATTCAACCTTATTTACAGAATTTATAACATGAATATATTTATGACTTAAGAATAATTCTGAAATGAAACGTTCTAAGTGTTTCTTAATCCAATATTTCTATGGATTGTAATGAAGCCGTTGTTCTTTTATGAATAGTTTTTTTACATTAAGAATTAATAAAAAAAAATATAGGGAACTTATTTCAGGCCTTAATACACTTAAAATCAAAGGTCATTCTTTTTTTTCTTTTTTTTTTAATGAATTTCCTTTTAATAGTTTGAAACTGTTGATTTAACAATAATATTCATACTGGCCACATGGGGGCGATCTGACAGACATACAATAACATTTTCTTGTTATTTGATTGAATATGATTTGGTGACAGACAGACTAAACAATAAGCAGTAGATTCAGTCAGTATAATGTATTTAATGAACATTTGTAGGTTTTTCTTATTGTTTTATTTAATAAATATGGCTGACGGTGCAGCTGTGGCAGTAGTGAAAGAACACCTGCTGAGTTGTGTTCACTGACTTTAATGACATTCATTTGTGTTACATGACACAGGACATTATTACAGAATATAAAGTTTTAACCCTTTATAGTCCACTCATAGAAATACCGATCTGACTTTTTTTTCTCTCAGAATAAGAATAAGAATAATATATAATGGGCTTTATTTTTTATTTTTGTACTGTAGAGCAGCACTTGTTTTGGTTTAAAATGATAAAATACATGTTCATTTCATCTTACATTTATTATTTTTGATTATAATTTTTGATATTTTGAATTTCAGATTATTTATTTGAGCGTACTATCAAGGCTTTATATGTCCCTAAATAAACTCAGCCTCTTTTAGTTTCACACAAATCTCACCTTATTATCATTGTATCCATGACGACAAGCAGCCACATCAATAAACCCAAGGTCCCAGCACTGTATTTGACCTCAGGCTGTATTTAAACATGTAACTGGGTGTTGTTTGGTGCAAGTTTGATCAAATGTGAGGACGGCAAATGTTTTCACATTTATATATAATTTAATAAAAGAAAAACATTTTAAAATTTTTACTCATTTATTTTAATTTTTTGATTTTATTTACTTGTCTTTATTTATTATTATTTGTATTATTTATCAATTTTATTTAAAAAAAAACATTCTTTTTTCAACTTCTTTTTAAAATTATTCATTTTATTGAATGATTTCAGCTATAAGAATGACACTGAAAGATCTATCGTTATGGATTTATTCATCATTACAATTTTTTTATGTTTTATTTCTTCATTTATTATTGTTTTTTTTATAAAATAAAATGTATTTTTATTATTAATTTTATGTAATCATTCTTATAGCGCAGGGTTAAAATACATCCCAGTGTCAGTATTTTATAACATGGTGCATCGCTCGCCCTCCCTCTCTCTCTCTTTATCACTGTGCATATGTGTGTGAATATAAACATGCTGGTCTCAGATCAGCAGCGGCCTGTTTTCTACTAGAACTGTAGTGACGGCACATCCCTAATGTTTAACTTTCCTTCCCTGACGTGGTGACGTCGGCCGTTCTTCCTGTTTTTATTCCTGTGTCGTCCCTCAGGAGGTGTAACCCACTTCTGCCCACGTATGGTTTCCAGCGACTGACTGGGGAGGAAGTATGTGAGTGATGTGGGAGGAAACATCCAGAATAAACCCACCCTGCACTGACTCATTTGGACGTCGACCTCAAATGCACCATGTGGAGGAACCAGTCCTGCTGGAGTCAGCTGTAGTGATATGCAGATGCAGAGGGAGGGTTCAAAGGTCATTTAATCCGTGTTCATTTGTTTTTGGCTGAATCTCATTTCACCCCTTACCCCTTCAAATGGATCTATAAGGGATAGGGCTTCAAAGGAACCCCTATGAATTGGGACACCCCTTCAACACTCACATACCTGCTCCAGTTGTTACGTAACCAAAAACACGACAGCTTTAACCAGAAGTAAAGTAACATGTCTGCTGCTGTAGTTGTGGCGTTCTCATGGATATGACCATGTTTTTACTAATATCTGTGTCGAATCGGAGAAGTGCTATCTCATCATTTTGGCATTTATATCCTAATTTTGAATTTTATCTCATAATTTTGACTTTTTATCTCATAATTTTGACTTTTTATCTCATAATTTTGACTTTTTATCTCATGTTTACTTTTTATCTCATAATTTTTACTTTTTATCTCATAATTTTTACTTTTTATCTCATAATTTTGACTTTTTATCTCATAATTTTGACTTTTTATCTCATAATTTTGGCTTTTTATCTCATAATTTTGACTTTTTATCTCATAATTTTGACTTTTTATCTCATAATTTTGGCTTTTTATCTCATGTTTACTTTTTATCTCATAATTTTTACTTTTTATCTCATAATTTTTACTTTTTATCTCATAATTTTGGCTTTTTATCTCATGTTTACTTTTTATCTCATAATTTTTACTTTTTATCTCATAATTTTTACTTTTTATCTCATAATGTTGGCTTTTTATCTCATGTTTACTTTTTATCTCATAATTTTTACTTTTTATCTCATAATTTTGGCTTTTTATCTCATAATTTTTACTTTTTATCTCATAATTTTGGCTTTTTATCTCATAATTTTGGCTTTTTATCTCATAATGTTTTACTTTTTATCTCATAATTTTTTACTTTTTATCTCATAATTTTTACTTTTTATCTCATAATTTTTTACTTTTTATCTCATAATTTTTACTTTTTATCTCATAATTTTGGCTTTTTATCTCCTAATTGACTTGACTTAATGTCCAGTGCGCCTTATAGTGAGTAAAATACTTAATTTAAATTGGATTCAACAGATAATGTGGCTTCAGACACAGTAGGTTTCTAACCCATCCACAGCGACATGAGACGCTCAGAGTCCTAAACCATGTAATTTTTTTCTAATATCATGCAGTCCTAAGGTATATATATATATGTATATAATAACCTATATATACCTATTTATCACTTTTCTTTACTTATCAATCTCTTGTGTCATTATTGATGTTTTGTCGTTTGATTTGTACTGATTTTATTTTCTACAAAGATTTGAAAGAAACAAAACAAAATAATAAATCTGCTGCCGTGCTTTCAGAAGTGTTTTAACTGCTGTGTTTTATCTACCTGTCACACCTCTGATCGGCTCACAGACAGAGGAAGAAAGATGAAGAGAGAGGATAGTCCTTCAGAACAAACTGTCGCCATGGCAACAGTTAGGCTTAAACCCCGAAAGAGGTGTAGCTTCTTTTTTTGTTTTATTTTCTTTCTTTTCCTCTCTCTCTCTCTCTCTCTCTCTCTCTCTCTTGCACTTGATTGCTTATCGCTTGGTTTGCTGTTAATAATGGTTTATGAAAAAGGATGAAAAACAAATAAAAGTGGTTGTGTTGCTCGGGGGCGTGACCCTATCTGACGGGCACGCGCTTCCTAACGAGGCGGGATAGTTTTCTCTGGCAGCCAGGCTGACACAGTGCATTAATTGCAATCTGTAACGATTTGGTTTGCCACGTGTTTTTTTTTTTTTTTTTAATTAACTGCTTGAACAGCTTGATATCAACAGTATAAGCCCACTAGCATCATCTGAAGTCATTTACAATCAGCGTGTGTCCCACTCCAAACTTTTAATTAAGTTGCGTCGTTGCTCTCCTCAGCAGCCTCTGTTTAGGGACAGTCTTTGAATGTAAAATATGAGCTCTGTTCATTAAATGCACAATAAATAAGTGTATGTTAAGTCTCACATCATGCCTGATCATCTATTACTATCCCATAATAAATTGAACAATGACATTAAACCAGGACCATTGTTTATGGAGGACTAAAAGTGCCAAATATAAATACATAGATATATCATTGGTTAATTAATTAAATATGTAATTAATTACCTTATTTTCCAGACTATAAGGTGCACTTAAAAGACTTAAATTTTCTCCCAAAACAACAATGTACCTTATATATGGATCAATCCTGGCTGCGCTTCATGACTGGGAATTTGGACTTTTTGTCTCATCATTTTGGCTTTTTATATCATGTGTTTTACTTTTTCTTTCACAATTTTGGCTTTTTATCTTGTAATTTTGACTTTCATTTTAATAATTTAGACTTTTTATCTCATAATTTTGACTTTTATCTCATCATTTTGGCTTTTTATGTCATGATTTTGACATCACTTGATGCGCCTCATAGTCCAGTGCGCCTTATATATGATAATTAAAATTGGATTAAATAGATAATGTGTGACTAAATATGTCATTAATTCATTAAAATACCAATTAATTTAAGCTTTTATATAAAAAAATAAAATAAAATGTTCCCCTCGCCCCACGTGGGCGGTGTCTCCTTCAGGCTCGGGTCCTCTACCAGAGGCCTGGGAGCCTGAGGGTTCTGTGCAGGATCTTAGTTGTTCCTAACAATGTTCTCTTTTGGACACAGATCTCTGATGTTGTTCCTGGTATCTGCTGGAGACATTCTCCCAGCTTGGGGGTCACTGCCCCTAATGCTCCGATCACTACTGGTACCACCGTTGCCTTCACACTCCACATTTTCTCTAACTCCTCTTTCAGCCCTTGGTATTTCTCTTCTCTTCTCATGTTCTTTCTTTCTGATGTTGCTATCACTGGGGACTGCTACATCTATCACCACCACTGTCTTCTCATGTTTATCCACCACCACTATGTCAGGCTGATTGGCCATCACCATCTTGTCAGTCTGGATCTGGAAGTCCCACAGGATCTTGGCCTGTTTGTTCTCTGTCACCTTTGGGGGGTTCTCCCATCTTGACCCTGGGACCTCCAGTCCATACTCTTTACAGATGTTCCTGTACAGTATGTCCTCTACCTGGTTATGTCTCTCCATGTATGCCTTGCCTGCCACCATCTTACACCCTGCTGTGATGTGCTGGACTGTTTCAGGGGCTTCTCTACACAGCCTTCACCTGGGGTCCTGTCTGATGTGGTAGACCCCGGCCTCTATTGCTCTGGTGTTCAGGGCTTGTTCTTGTGCAGCCATGAGTAGCGCCTCTGTGCTGTCCTTTAGTCCAGCCTTTTCCAGCCACTGGTATGTCTTTTCCATATCAGCCACTTCCTCAATTTGTCGATGGTACACGCCATGCAAGGGTTTGTCCCTCCATGATAGCCCCTCTGGTTCCTCGACCTTACTGGGCTTTTGTTGCCTGAGGCATTCACTTAGCAGTTGGTCATTGGGGGCCGTTTTCTTGATGTATTCCTGGAGGTTCGCCGTTTCCTCCTGGACAGTAGTTCTGACACTTACTAGTCCTCGGCCCCCTTCCTTTGGCTTAGTGTACAGCCTCAGGACACTGGACTTGGGGTGGAACCCTCCATGCATGGTAAGGAGTTTCCTTGTCTTGATATCAGTGGCTTGTATCTCTTCCAGTGGCCAGGATATTATCCCAGCTGGGTATCTGATTACTGGCAGGGCATAGGTGTTAATGGCCTGGATCTTATTTTTGCCGTTCAGATGACTTTTCAGGACCTGTCTTACCCTCTGTAGGTATTTGGCTGTGGCTGACTTCCGAGCTGCCTCCTCATGATTACCATTTGTCTGTGGGATCCCTAGGTATTTGTAACTTTCCTGCACATCTGTGATATTCCCTTCAGGTAGATCAACCCCTTCAGTTGTGATCACCTTTCCTCTTCTAGATATCATCCGCCCACATTTATCTAGTCCGAATGACATCCCAATGTCTTTGCTGTAGATCCGGGTGAGGTGAATTAGGGAATCAATGTCACGCTCATTCTTGGCATACAGCTTGATGTCATCCATGTAGAGGAGGTGGTTGATGGATGTTCCACTTCGGAACTGGTATCTGCTTTTATATATATATATATATATATATATATATATATATATATATATATATATATGCATCCATATATTATTAACTGTATTACTAAATACATATTAACATATATGAGTACATATATTGTCATATATGTCTCAATATTTATGTACAGATTCAGAGGTTTCAAAAACTAACCTGAAGCCCAAGCAGAAATCTAACTCCTAATAACATTTGTAATATTTCAGACTAAAGCGGCTCTGACTGTAGCTCAGTGAGATAATCCTTTATTAATCAGACCTGGAAGGAAGAAATCCAGCTTCAATCCTCCCCAGGAAAGACTTGCATTACAAAAATTAGATTGAAATACATATTGTTGTTTTTTTGCTGCATTTATATTCCAGTATTATTTGTTGGGTGATTTTTTTAACACTGGAAAAAAGTAAATTTTTCTCATTTTAGTCCATATATGTTCATCACATTTAAAATTAGACAGAATCACCTACAGAGAGACTTTTCAGTCATATATAAGAACTGGTTTATAGACAATAGAACTGGAACTAATCTGATTTAAGAAAAACTACAAAGATCATTTTCACTTGTTCCATTGGCAGATTAGGCGAGATTAATAAAGGTTTCCATGGAAACGGGTATATTCCACTTGAGTTAATTAGTCTTTCAGAGGTGGATGAGGAACAGAGAGTTCTGATTGGACAGAATATATATACACTATATATATATATATATATATATATATATATACACACTATATATATATATATATATATATATATATATATATATATATATATATATATATATAAAAATAAATAAATGTTCCTCTCGCCCCACGTGGGCGGTGTCTCCTTCAGACTCGGGTCCTCTACCAGAGGCCTGGGAGCCTGAGGGTTCTGCACAGGATCTTAGCTGTTCCTAGCAATGCGCTCTTTTGGACACAGATCTCTGATGTTGTTCCTGGTATCTGCTGGAGACATTCTCCCAGCTTGGGGGTCACTGCCCCTAGTGCCCCCATCACTACTGGTACCACCGTTGCCTTCACACTCCACATTTTCTCTAACTCCTCTTTCAGCCCTTGGTATTTCTCAAGCTTCTCATGTTCTTTCTTGATATATATATATATATATATATATATATATATATATATATATATATATATATATATATATATATATATATATATATATATATATATATATATATATATACACATATACATATATATATATATATATACAGAGAGAGAGAGAGAGAGAGAGAGAGAGAGAGAGAGAGAGAGAGAGAGAGAGAGAGAGAGAGAGAGAGAGAGAGAGAGAGAGAGAGAGAGAGAGAGCGAGAGAGACAGACAGACAGACAGAGACAGAGAGAGAGAGAGGGAGAGAGAGAGAGAGACAGAGACAGAGAGAGAGAGAGAGAAATGTATAAGATATTTAACATTAAATTTGCCCATTTGTCTGTAAATTTATGCTAAAACTTCTGGATCAATTTCCATGAAATTTTCAGGAAAGATGTGAGATCCCATTAAATGTTGGCGAATGAAGGTCAAAGGTCACAGTCATCGAAAAATGTGTTTTCACAATTATAAGACATCAGACAAATCAGGTAAAAAGTGTGTTTGATTAAGTTAGTATGAACCTAATCAAAGTGTGAAAATAATTTAGTGAAAAGGAAAGATAAATCCTAAAGCACAGTCTAGATATACATTCCTTTTGTGGTCAGAGTTGTGTTGTTTTAATTCTGCTTTCACAGATTCACAGACTCTCATATAAAACAGTGTTTATTACTTTGGCCTCCTGAGGATTTCACAATAAACATATAATGTCCTGGAGTGTGTGAGAAACAACAAAAGCTGCACGGATATTTGAACATATTCATCCATGCATACGTCTTTATTTACATGTGTGAGTCTGACTTTAAATAAAGGATGAGTTGTTTATATTTACTAAGTAAAGCAAAAGAAAAGACTATGATCACAAACCTTATGAAACTAAAATATATGGTAATATATAGAAAAATATAATGCATTATATTATCACATATGGAAACACACACACACACACACACATATATACTGTATATATATGCATCCATATATTATGAAGTGTATTACTAAATACATATTAACTTATATGAGTACATATATTGTCATATATGTCTCAATATTTTTGAAAGCCTCAATTCCTTATGTATGTTTAACTATATTGATGAATTGATTGATTAATATATACTTTATTAATCCTTTTTCAAGGAAATTACTTTTGTTACAGCAGCAGAAAACAGATAGCCCATCATCACAGATCGCACACACAAAAAAAGAGATGATTGCATATTAAAAAGATCACTATTGCACATTAAATATTGTAATATATTGACACAATACTGTATATTTTCTGTATATTATATACATATATTTTATGTTTAATTTCAGGCAGTAATACTAATGTCTGTATATGGGTAAATATATTTTTGTTTCATAAGGGTTAACGTCCAATACTGGAGAAAAACGTCATCTTGAAAACATCTAAAATCCAATAAATAATTATGTTTTTTTTTGTTGTTCTTTACGAAACAAGCTTCCTTTTTAAATGACATTAGACTGAAAGGAAGAGATTGAACCACAGGGGAAGGCGTTTGTAACCCTGTAAAATTAGACTATTGAACAATTTAGCAGAAGCATAGTAACAGACGGTGGGGGGGGGGTGTCCGTTACCATGGTAACCAGCCTTCTCTTTTGCCATGTGTCCAGCTCTGCTTGGTCTGGTGGATGTCTCATGTTCTGCCAGAGTTGTCCCTTCGCTCCAACACAAGTTTTCAGCTACAAAGTTGTTTTATTTTTTTTTTTCACGGGGTGAGAACATAGACGTTTTTCGGCGGAATGTTTGGTCCGGGTTTTAGAAAAAAGGAGGGAAATCAAAGTGGACGTGAGGCTCACACAGAGAAGCTGGTGGCATGACTTGAGTCTGTGATTTCCAATTTACTCAAACATCACTTGTGTTTAGTAAAACAAATAATCAGTGTTAGTGAACGACAGCTACTGCGGTCATTAATGTCACTCAACATTGGTTAGGAGAGATCATTGTAAACACCCTGTGTGTGTGTGTGTGTGTGTGTGTGTGTGTGTGTGTGTGTGTGTGTGTGTGTGCGTGTGTGTGTGTGTGTGTGTGTGTGCAGAGACATATCATGCTATAACTCAATGAATACTTGAGATATCACCATTAAATCATATATACATATACATATTAGAGATGTGCGGATGATGTATATTTTCATCTACAACCTCTTCTTAAACTCTCTAACCGCCCACTATCCATGTGTGTGACCAAACTATTTCCACTGTGTTGTATTTGTTGTGAAGGAAGAACCTGTAGTCACCTTTGCTAATGCAGAGACAGCCTCCGTTTATTTATCCTCTCCAGAAGGACAACATGACAAAGGGCTACATACCTGGATAACAGGGAAAGGAAGCGCTTAGCAAGGATGCTAATAAATGCCTGTACCCACATCTGTAGTGACCATAGACATAAACAACAAAACTAACACTCAATGATAATAAAATAAACAAAGTTCAAGATCACAATAAATGCAATTTAATAAACAATAATGATAAACACAGAGATACGGACGATATGATTTTACAGACACTAACCTCTCCCGAACGACAACATGACAAATGGTAGAACTATGGACCCACAGGGTATTTATACTGTGTATTTACAGAGGGACACGAAGAAGAAATGGGTGTGGCTGGAGGACCAGCACAATAGGAAACATACCAGGTATGTATATGTTATTAATTAAACTAAGAACATTACAACACAATTTTGTGTAATTATAACAAACGGGTTACATGTGCATGAACAATTTTCAGAAGCGAACCCACCCACCATCCGTAGATTAGTTTTTAGGTCTAATGAAGAGGACTATGACTATTGTCCACCAGTGTAGTTCAGTCGTAGTCTATATTTGGCAGTAAACTGGAGCCTTTGTTGAAAAAAAAAAAGGTCTAATTTACAGCGATTCCAAAATTATCTCCACCCACCATGGGCGTTGCACTCCTGGGGGATGGGGGTGTTGCGACACCCCCACTTCTACAGCCAGATGATTTCACACACCCCCACTTTTTCCTGAGGTTATATATTGTATCGTTCCACTGGATCCAGGAAACCGAAACAAACATCAATAACATTGTGGGTTTGTTACAATATCTATGGTTTAAACCGTTTACCCGCCCTGGCGGTACACCAGCATGAGGAAAGGAAGCGCACCTCAGTTCCTGTCCCAAACAGCTCTTCTTTGCGGTGTTAGCAAACAATCATCAACCAGTAAGTAATGAGAAATGTTTCTGTTGTTAGTAAGTTAACTAAACTATGTCTTACATTAAGCTAATTTACTGACAGTAGGAGGAGCACTTTTGAGTAGGGGTAGGGAGGGGCATGTTTTCATTGTTATTGTATTTCTGTCAAAAGTTTTGTTGAAAATGTTTAATTGAAGAAAAACACATTTTTTTTTATTATTTTTGGCCATATTTTACCTTTTTAATATAAAAATGTAATAATAATAATAATAATAATAATAATAATAATAATAATAATAATAATAATAATAATAATAATAATAATAATAAACTTAATTTTAATAGCATTTTTCATACAAAAACTGTAGCCCAAAGTGCTTCACATTGAGTAAAAATTAAAATACAATTTTAAGACAAGGGTGAAATAAGAAATACATTAAGATTTGATCACACAAAATTATAACATTACAAAAGTACAAGATAAATTGATTATACATACATTATACAATTCAATAAAATAAATAAGAAATACATTAAGATTTGATTACACACAAAATATAAAGAATCAAGGGCGTAGGTTTGGTTTTGACATTGGTGGGGACCTAGCCAACCTCCCCCACCGCCCGCCCCCCCCCCGCCAAAAAAAAAACAAAAAAACTTGTACTTAAAAGTTCATTTAAAAGTTAGTATTTAGTACTTTTAGTTAGGTAAAATACATTCTGTATACTTCTACTTTTACTTGAGAAAATATTTCGCAGGGTTTTGTACTTTTACTGAAGTACAAAACTTGTACTTTTACTGAAGTACTGAAGTTCCACCCCTGCAACCAAATCAATCAATGACACACATGCATAGTTTAGATTTACTTCTGCCATGAAACAGGTCTCCACAAAACAAATCAGTACAATGTAGGCCTACTGTATTTTCAACAATACAGCATTAAGCAGTTATAAGTGGGTTATATTGATGGCGGACCCCCGGCGTTGTTAAACCCTGGTGCCTGTGTGCTCTGTCCGTCCCCCGTAGGGAAATATCCCTACCGCGGCCTCCCCCGTCCCTCTCCCCGGGGATGAAGCGTCCTGGGCGGCGTCCTCTTCGGACCACCGTCCAGCCCTCTTCGTCCGCAAAATATTGCATTTTTAACTATAAGTGTGTGTGTTTGTGTGTCTTATGTTGTGTGTTTTTGTACGTTGAGTGTGTGAATGTGTGTATTTTAATTTTTAAATAAAAGAAACAGACGAAAAAGAACAGAAAAAGAAGCTAGCTTAACATGGAAATAAACCGTTTTAGCCGAACGGAAAATCTCTGTGAAAGCTAAAAAAATTAAAAAGTGGACGACGTTTCGACCAAAGTCGGTCTTCCTCAGGTCCGAACAAAATAAAAATAGAGAAGAAAAAGAATAAGAATAAAAAGCAGGTAAGTGGGTCCATTTGGCGTTCAACAGCAGGAAATAACTCCGTTCAATGATCCTTCTCCCTCAGAGTCGAGCAGAGAATGTTATTGTGTTATTGTGTCACAAAATTTCGATCGTTAGCAGGACATCGTTTTAACAGCAAATTAATATTCAACTAGTGTCTGTAGTTAGTACTAGTTGTGCTGCCATCATACAGTAGCAGACAACTTGATAACTAGCGACTTTTCCCTGCTAACGTGCATTGTTCCAACCGTCATTGAGTGGTAGTTTGACTTACAACTTTCTTTGATGTCCGTATGTCCACTTTCTTCCTGCCATCTCACTGGTGTTTGACAGTCATGTGTCAGTGTCACCCACGGTGCACCAAAGCCTGCCACAGTAGTTTAATAGCGTAACACTACAGATTACTGACAAAAATGGTGACAGAAAATACTTTGCCTTCCAGTTTTGGCGCTCCTCCTACTACTAGTGTCTTTGGCTCCTAGCAACAATAAACAACCTAGAGCCTCACGTGAAAGACGTGAAAGGCACAGCCAATCAGATTGGTCATGTGTCAGCAAGGAACTTTTGGTTAACCCTTTCGTCGCCGCTATGTGAATAAAACGGAGACCGATCGTTTTTTTTCCCCAGTGATCAAAAAATATTGGTGGGGCCCAAACAACAATCGCTGGATATTGGTGGGGACGCGTCCCCTTAATCCATGCTAAAACTACGCCCATGTAAAGAATGTAAAGAATGGGGTCACAGAATTGTCATGTAATCATTAATGGACACTTGTTAATGAACACCCCCACATTTTAAATGACTGACACTCCTGCCACCCACCACACAATGTGAACACCAGTGGGTAAAACCTTATCTTTTAAAATGTTTTTAATTTTATGGATGCTGGTATATTACCTCTGACAGGGGACAACGGTTGAAAACTAACTTTTTTATGCTAATACTGAAGTGTTCATTATTGTCTCTGTTAAATAAACATGTTTTTTACCTGCACATTTGTTTTTATTATTGTTTTTATCTTCCTTGCTTTTAATTGCACTGCAGTTTTTTTTCTTATTGTGTTTTTTTTTATTAATTCTTGTATTTTATTGGTCAGGCAGCATGGTTCTTCATTGTCCCTTTGGATAAAAGCTTCTGTCAAATGCTTAAATATATCACATACATATCACTTCTTATGACTTTTAAATACGTAAAAGTCTTCACACGTTTTGCAGATAACACATCGTGCACTTATGTTGTCTACATTTACCACCTCCACTAACCGTTCCCAGACTCTACTTTCTCTCCTTCTTTCACCTTGGTTTTAAATTCGCCTGGTTTTAATTTCCCACGTACTGACTTTGTTTCCATCTGTGTTCTGTCTAAACTAAGCAGCCATGGAATGACCAGATCAACAGGTTATTGTCTGATTAAAAACTATTTTAGTGTTTTCCTTCATTTCATTGCCTTCGGAATAATATACAAAATGTTTTTTTATTTTTTTTATTTGACTGCTTCAACCACAACCCACCTGATTTTGTTGCATTCTTTTTTGAAAACAACAACGTACGAAGCTAAGTTACTTACAGCGTATTTTACATTTCTAATTTACCCCAATGGGTTTTGGAGTTTTTTCTTACAGAGGAGGAGGGTCTAAGGACAGGGGATGCTTGGGACTTAACTATTTTTGTGGTTGATTGTGTGTTTTTTTTGTTTTTTTTGTGATTTGAGCTTCTATAAATACAATTAAATTGACTTAATGAAATACTGGACTATGTTTATTATTATTATTATTATTATTATTATTATTTTTTAAAGAATGCAACCGATTGTAATTATATAACCCTTTTTTGGCCAATCAAAGCACTTTACATTGATGACCCTTATTCATTCGCTCTCACATGCTCACTCTGGTGGTGGTAAACTACATTTGTAGCCACAGCTGGGACATGTTAACTAGGACTAAATGAGATTTGAATTGATTGGTTGACCCACTTTACCAATTGAGCCACGGCTGCAGTTTATAAAATTATTTATTTATTTAACTTTTATTTTACCAGGAAATATCCCATTGACATTAAGAACCCCTTACAAAGGGAGTCCTCACCTCATAATAGCTATTTTTGTTATTTAACATACAGTATTTGTTTAAAGAACGTATCTTACTCTTGTCAGGCATTGAAATTAACAGTTGAAAAAAACAAGTGGTGGTTTGTTAATGTTCCCATGCCTGTATGTAAATCCTAACTGCATATTTGCACACTTTCCATCCCATATGTAAATGAAACCACCTAGAGCTGTATGAGCAGCTGAGAATGACAAATAAAACACACACTGAGGAGCAAAGAAGACCACCTGCATGTGTACAAAACCATCCACCGTGTCTGAGTGAGTAAAGCAGCAGAACGTGCATCCTCTAACCTAAGCCTCTGCCCCCTGTGACCACAGTTCTAGCTGTGTTACCATGGCAACGCTATATGATGCTTTGTAATAGTCTACACATTCAATATAGTCTGTGTAGCCAGAAGAAGAATGTCAGCGCAAAAGCACAACAGAACAACAAGCTTTTATAACATGGGAACATTTGTAAAAGGAGCAGCGTGAGACCAGAGTAAGGCATCAATAATTTAGTAAAACAATGTCACAGCGCTAAGCTAACGCTGAGCACATCCAACAGCACAAAAAAATAGTCCAGTACTTCATGAGGAATTGAAACGAAACTGTATGCAAGAGCAAAGTATAGTTTTCTAATCTACTACTTGTTTTCATAAAAGAATGCAACGAAATTGTCAATTTCCAGAGCATGTATCTTAGTACATGTCTGTAGAACAGTAACTAAATGTTTTTAAGGACCCTTTATTTACTACCACATAAGTGTGATGTTGTTTAGAACTTTAGCAGAAGTCAAAGACATGTCCAAATCACTTCCATGTTAACACAGTTTGGCTCAAAACAGCAAAATCAAAATGTTTATCCAACTGGTGTGATTTTGATGTTAACTATATGCATGTACTAGCCTGGCTTTTGCTGACCCTCGTGTGTTTCCGCTGAGTTTCGTGAGCCACCGCAGACATTCTGTTGTCTAACGCCAAATCGTGGACGGACCAATCAGGATCAGTGGGCGTGGTTTTAACAGTTATGATGTAATCCTAGCGCAGCCAGGGAGAATAGAGGAAGACTCTCCACAGTAGCTTTGATAAACATGGGTGCTAGCATGGAGGAGACTGAACTCTGCTTCGATTGTGCAGTTTAAACGGTGTTGTGTAAACTAGTGCATACTGATTCTTTAAACGATGAACAGAACAGTTTAGAAATAATGTTAAGGATGTTAAGGATGTTCTGTCTCTTCTACCAACAGGGTATGATAAGAGCTTCTACTTCTATCATCTACGTTACATGATGCTTTAATCTGATTGGTTGAAGTCGTACGTCATTCAAAATGACAAACACCTGGTTTCTCCAATCAGGGCCAATGATTTTGATTGACAGCCCCGCCTTAACAAAGAGAAGCTACTGGTACTTTAGCAGATGGAAGATGTGAGCAGACATGAGGAGCATCCAAACATCTGCAGTCAGACAGACAGGTTATATACGTACCCCAATCATCTAAAAAATTAGCTAAACTTATTTTTACTCTGGATAATCCCTTTAAGGGTAATTAATATTGTGAATATTGCCTTTATTTTTCTTAAGAATCTTCAGCTTGTTAATATTCGTTTGTGTTGTGTTCAAGTACAGCTAATTGCTGTAAACATTTTCATTATGGAATTTTATTATTTTGCTTATTTATATGTTTTTATCCTATTCATTTTTCTTATTGTTTTATTGGTCCGGCCCACTTTATTCCAGATTATACTGAATGTGTTTGACACCCCTGTCATATAGGAATGGTAACATTTTATTTTATTTTTTACAGTTTTCCATCAGTCTGACAAAAACATCAAAGCAGTTTCTCAGTTCTAGTCGATAGTATGAACTAAACTATGACAATTATTTAGTTAAAAGGAAAGACCAAAACTGAAGCACGGCTGAAACATTCCTTTCCTTTTGTGCTACCGAGAAAACTACAGGTGTGGGTTTTTTTGTTTTGCTTTTAAGGATTCAAAGAAGGACTCTCATAAAAGAGTTTTGTCCTTGACCTTTGACCTACATTCATTGACAGTTAATGGTATCTATTCCTCCCCACCTCACACTTTTCCTCCTAAATTCATGGACATTCCTGCAGTAGATTTTGTGTAAATTTACTGACAAACACTTAGACTGAAACTGTGTAGAATTTCATTTTCCAGTATTTCTAACTGTAAATATCAATGTAAAAGTGGCACATATAGACCAGATACTACATGTGATGGTTGACTTTATTTATGTGATAATGACGAAGCATCAGCTCGACACATTCAACCGTAGGAATCAACATAGATTATGTGCGTTATCACGATGAGACCAGGAGCATGAACACAAATAAGTAACACAATGAACAAATTGATAATCTTAATACAGTGGTACCTCAATTTACAAAATTTATTCATTCCAGAAGTGGTTTCGTACTGTGAATTTTTCCTAAATAGTCACATTTTACATGTAAAAGACCCGATTCATTCCAAGGCCTCCAATACTACCCCCCCTAAACCCTTTAAAAATGATAAAATTATACACATTTCATATAAAATATGTGTTAAAAGTCAAAGAAAAATTTGATTTAAGATGTAATTTATTGGTGTCAATCGGTAAATGTGTTTTCACTGACTCAACATTAAACATTAAACCATTCAAATGAACCACACATGTGGGTCCTTTTCATACCACACATGTGGGTCCTTTTCATACCACACGTGTGGGTCCTTTTCATACCACACGTGTGGGTCATTTTCATACCACACGTGTGGGTCCTTTTCATACCACACGTGTGGGTCCTTTTCATACCACACGTGTGGGTCCTTTTCATACCACACGTGTGGGTCCTTTTCATAACACACACGTGGGTCATTTTCATACCACACACGTGGGTCATTTTCATACCACACACGTGGGTCCTTTTCATACCACACATGTGGGTCATTTTCATACCACACATGTGAGTCATTTTCATACCACACGTGTGGGTCATTTTCATACCACACGTGTGGGTCATTTTCATACCACACGTGTGGGTCCTTTTCATACCACACGTGTGGGTCCTTTTCATACCACACGTGTGGGTCCTTTTCATAACACACGTGTGGGTCATTTTCATAACACACATGTGGGTCATTTTCACACCAGACACGTGGGTCATTTTCATACCACACACGTGGGTCATTTTCATACCACACACGTGGGTCATTTTCATCCCAGACACGTGGGTCATTTTCATCCCAGACACGTGGGTCATTTTCATACCACACACGTGGGTCATTTTCATACCAGACATGTGGGTCATTTTCATCCCAGACATGTGGGTCATTTTCACACCAGACATGTGGGTCATTTTCACACCAGACCTGTGGGTCATTTTCATACCAGACATGTGGGTCATTTTCATCCCAGACATGTGGGTCATTTTCATCCCAGACATGTGGGTCATTTTCATACCACACACGTGGGTCATTTTCATACCAGACATGTGGGTCATTTTCATCCCAGACATGTGGGTCATTTTCATCCCAGACACGTGGGTCATTTTCATACCATTGTTTTAATTGTCACTTTTAGCTTTGTTGTTTGTTGACAGATGTTTGGTTCGGTGTCTGTTTCCTTTCATTAATAGAATTTTCTTTCGTATTCAGACACGCAAAATTGAGGTAAAGGTTTTTCGTTACTTGTGTTAGAGGAACCACTGTAAATATAAAATAAAATCTTACTAGTCTTGTGTTTGTTGTTTGAAGACAATGAAGCATAAAAATCAGACCAATCTACGACTGTTTAACAAATGCATAATTCCAGATTGTACAGAAATACTTCCTGAAGCTTGTTTTTGTTTTTTTGTTTTTTTTTACCACTTTACAGTTGAAGGATAATTCTTGTCATCTGCGTCGACCTCTTAACGCTCTTGAAATGTAGCTGTAAGGTAAAGGAACAGCCTGGTTCATTCATTTTAATCCTGTTTTCAAACCTGTTTGCCTGTGGTTCCTTCTACACGGGTTTGTTTTTAGTGCAGCAGCTTATTTTCTATTATTTAGAGGTCAGATAAAACGCCTCGTGTGCTTTACTCGCTTCTAAAACTCAGCTTCTGCGTTCAGCCAGGGATCATTTATTGACTGGTATTTAATTAGTCTGCAGTATTAAAATACAGCATCTGTGCCGCAGTCTGTACATGACCGCAGTAACACTGGCAACATGTGGTAGAGTGTGACGACACGGCTACGAACATGTACAATAAAGGTACTGAAATACACAAATGTACGAATAAAAATGAGTGAAGAAAAAAATAAGTACAGAAATTAATAACAAATGAACAAAGCCAGACAAAACACTATGGATAAAAGGAGGGGTATTGTTAAATTCATTAGTAATAGTTAACAGAATTTTTAAAAAAGATCAAAATTAACCACCATTATCATTCAAATGAGTAACTGGTCTAATTGGTTTAAGTGGTTTAACTGGTCTAATTGGTTTAACTGGTCTAATTGGTTTAACTGGTTTGACTGGTCTAACTGGTTTAACTGGTTTGACTGGTCTAACTGGTCTAACTGGTTTAACTGGTCTAATTGGTTTAACTGGTTTAACTGGTCTAATTGGTTTAACTGGTTTAACTGGTCTAATTGGTTTAACTGGTCTAATTTGTTTAACTGGTTTGACTGGTCTAATTGGTTTAACTGGTTTGACTGGTCTAACTGGTTTAACTGGTTTGACTGGTCTAATTGGTTTAACTGGTTTGACTGGTCTAATTGGTTTAACTGGTTTGACTGGTCTAACTGGTCTACCTGGTTTAACTGGTCTAATTGGTTTAACTGGTTTAACTGGTCTAATTGGTTTAACTGGTTTAACTGGTCTAACTGGTTTGACTGGTCTAATTGGTTTAACTGGTTTGACTGGTCTAACTGGTTTAACTGGTCTAATTGGTTTAACTGGTTTGACTGGTCTAATTGGTTTAACTGGTTTGACTGGTCTAATTGGTTTAACTGGTTTGACTGGTCTAATTGGTTTAACTGGTTTGACTGGTCTAACTGTGTGACGGAAGAGCTCCGTCATGTCCCGCGTTGAACTGGTCCCCAGTTTAGCAATGCGCGCTCATACACATACACACACACACACACGCGCACGCACAGGCGCGCGCTCTTACACATACATACACACGCGCGCGCACACACACACACACACAGGCGCGCGCTCATACACACACATAGTGCAGCATTCATTCATCTTACCTGCTCCATTCACTGTCTGTTCGCTCCGTTCTCGTCATTGTTTCTCAGACAGTCATCACAGTAGTCTCGCGTGCACACTTGACCACTGTTTAACCTTCTTCATCCATAGTTTTTGTCGTTCGTCAAACATCCCTCCAGTATCCACCTCACATTCATAATTCCCACCTGTCAAACCGAACGCTGACGCAACTTCCGGGTTATACGCCTGTAGGCGCGGGAAACCGTCTGACATCTTGGTGACGTCACCAAAAGGAACCGAGTCTTTTTTTTTTTATAAACTATTTTATAATTTTTCTGGACTGTCGTAGAGGCCCATCAGTGATTGTACTGGGTGTGTTTTAATTTTTTGGCAATTTATATTAATGTTGTTTAACTGAAACTTGAAATGCTTGGTCAGTAGTGAGCAATTTTACCTCTTAATTACCTGGGGGGGAGGAGCCTCAGGGTTTTAAAAGAAGGCCTCTGTCCATCATGCGTTGTGGAAGCCAGTGAAGGGAAAAGACCAGAAGAAGAAGGTACACGGAAGGTACACGGAAGGTACACGGAAGGTACACGGAAGGTACACGGAAGGTACACGGAAGGTACACGGAAGGTACACGGAAGGTACACGGAAGGTACACGGAAGGTACACGGAAGGTACACGGAAGGTACAGAATTAAATAAAAGGACTTGTTTCTTTAATTGTGTATTTTTGTGTGTGTGTATTAAGAATGGACTCTATTTGGGAACGCTGTAAATACTTCTTTTTGGACACTAAAACCACATTTTTTGCACTTAAAAGACTAGCACAATAAAGCACCTGAGAAATCCTTTTTCGAGTACGGCATCACTTATTTAGTTTTTTTTTTTTTACAAAGAAGAACCCAGTCACAAACTGGTTTAACTGGTCTAACTGGTATAACTGGTGTTTCTGTTGGTTTGTTTCTAAATGAGTGGATGTGAAGCATAAACTGAAACATGTGAAGGTGAAGAATCTACTACCCCCCCCCCCCCCCACACACACACACACACACACACACACACACACACACACACACACACACACACACACACACACACACACAAAAGTTGCTTTTGTTTATCGTCTCTGTGGTGCTGGACTTGGCCTGGATGCTGCAGGATATTCCAGTTCTGAAATCCTGATCCAGTCCGGCCCTGGTGTGATGTGGTTGTTAGAATTACAGGTGTGTGTGTGTGTGTGTGTGTGTGTGTGTGTGTGTGGAGGGGGGGGGGTGACCTCCACTGCAACAATTAGCCACCATCTGGTGCATCTCCTCCTTCATACACAGGCTGGTGACACCACTGCAGGACATTAACACACTCAGCTGTTAGCATTAATCACAGGTAAACACACACACACACACACACACACACACACACCTGCTCCATGATTTATACACACTTTAACTCACTTCTTCACTTTACTGCACCTGTCTCAAACTAAAACCTGCAACCCCCCCCCCCCCCAACTTAAATAAAGCTGTATCAATAGCAAGTGCTTGTCCTGTGCTGAACGTTCACTAGATAAGAACCTGTTAGACCCAAAACACATCAGATTGTATCAGACTCAGGGATGTGGAAAAAAAGCAATTGGAGGTGTCTGTGTGTGTGTGTGTGTGTGTGTGTGTGGGGGGGGGGGGGTATTGTAAACTTCACTGTTAGTCTGATAAAAACTTAACCTTAGGAAACAAAAATATATCTCTTCATATACTGACTATTAATATATTACTGCCTGAAATTGAACAGAAAAATACATTATATATAGATATATATCTATATAGATGTATATCTCTCTCTCTCTCTCTCTCTCTCTCTCTCTCTCTCTCTCTCTCTCTCTCTCTATATATATATATATATATATATATATATATATATATATATATATATAAGGAATTGGAAGTATTTTCTTATTCTACACATTTGCTATTTGTTTTTGGTCCATTTTGTGGATTATATTGGTCATTTTTGTTCATTTTCTTCATCATTTGGTTCATTTCTGGTCATCTTTAATAAAAGTAAAATGTTAACTAATGATCATCATATATTTTAAAAACGTGAACCAACCATCACTGAAGTCATTTGTTTTCTGATTCACCTGATTAAAATATTTAACACATTTAATGTCTAAAGAAGATGCTTTAAAAAAAAAACAAATTGCAGATCAGTGATATCAGCAGCTTTTATTGATCATCAGTTAAGCTTGATGTGAAGAAAAAAAAAGAAAAAAGCATCAGCCTAAAAAAAATCCATATGGATCGACCACTACTGCTGCACTGCAGAAAAACTGCATTAGATAGAAGCTCTGACAACACAACACAACTATAATTGACAGTTCTAGAAAAAAAAGACTCATATTATTCTTCAGTTGTGTCAGGTTTCTGAAATGCACAACAACGGTCACATTTTGTTTTTTGCTTCTGTGGGAAAAAAAAAAAATGTTGGAACTGTCAGTGAGTAACTATGGATGAACGGACATAGAAAACATTAAAGACAAAGAAGCTCCTATTTCATTGACAGGTAAATTCTGTAACGTCCAGTTCTACAAAGAACAGCTGATTAAGGAAGTTCAGCTTTTAATTACATTCTCCTTATGAAACACAAATATATTTCTCCATATACTGACTATTAATGTATTACTGCCTGAAATTTAATGTTAAAATGTATTTTCCACACTAAGGCGCACTGGATTATAAGGCACATTAAGTGAATTCAAAACCGTGAGATGAAAGAGATTTTCATCTCACATTTTGAGATAAAAAAGTCAAAATGATCAGATAAACGTAAAGAAAATTATGAGATAAAAAGTCAAATTTATCAGATAAAAAGTAAAAATTATCAAATAAAAAGTAAAAATTCCAAGTCATTAAGCACAACCAGAATGAATCCATAAATAAGGTGGACTGTGTTTTTTGGAGAACATTAAAGTCTTTTTAGTGTGGCCTCATAGTCCTGAAAATATGGTAATACACAAAACCATATCATTTTGTTCATTGTGCTCCTTGTTTGAGGTAATTTTTCTCCATTTTCTTGCCTATTTTGTTCAGTTTTTGATTAATTTTGTGAATTTTTCTGTCTCCATTCCAGCAGTTCTTGGGACAGATCCACAGCTCCATCTGAGGTCGCTGCTGCACACATCCTGCCGCCGGTCAGATCATAGATTAGCTTTAGCGCTGGGTTGCCTTGGTTGCCTAGTTCTAGCTGATGTAATGTTCTAGAGCTGGATTATGTGGATGTGCAGCCTCAACAGTCTACGTTTGTTGGCTGCAGAGTCACTCCACAAGCACTGTGCTGTGAGTCAGAGCGTTGACCTGTGGATCAATAGGGCAGAGGACCAGGAGGACCAGGAGGACCAGGAGGACCAGGAGGACCAGGAGGACCAGGAGGACCAGGAGGATCAGGAGGACCAGGAGGACCAGGAGGACCAGGAGGACCAGGACAGCCACCGTCCTGCTAATCTGTTCTCTACTGGGTCAGACTAAGACAGTGTTTTTTAACCTTGGGGTCGGAACCCCATGTGGGGGGTCGCCTCAAATGTCTAGTTATTGATAAAAATTATTGATGGATAGGGATCGGCAAAAACATTGTAGATCAGGTATTAATTAAATTAAATTAGTTTATTACCTTCATGGAGGAGGTTGTTTTACCTCACATTAGTTTGTCTGTTAGATTGTTTTTCTTTAAGATAAATGAAAAAGTTATGGATGGATTTTAATGAAACTTTGAGAGATGATTGATAATGTGTCAAGGAAGAAACCATTAAATATTGAGCTATAAAGGTCAAAGGTCAAGGTGCCAGTGAAGGTCAACAGTTCAAACACATCAGTGGTGATATCTCAGAATCCAGACCAGATAGTATCAGCTGTTTTTTTCCTTCACTTCGTCTGACCTTTTGACCTCAGATGAGATAACACCCATAGGCTCCATGACGTCACGTAAAGACGTCACATGACGTCACGTAAAGACGTCACATGACGTCACGTAAAGACGTCACATGACGTCACGTAAAGACGTCACATGACGTCACGTAAAGACGTCACGTGACGTCAAGCCAATGGTATATTTGGTAAATGTATGACCTTTACCTTAAAGCAGGTTATTGACATATTTAGTTAAATCACATAACATCAGAGTGACGTCATACGTGGTCGAATATTGAAATGGACCACTGATCTAGTTTAATGTGTTAGCATTAGCACAGACTGGTGCTGCTTCACTGAGGTCTGAACTTTCTTGTCTTTCAAGAGCGCAACTTAGGAAAACACTCTCAACGTGTGCATTGGATATGGACAAAGTCAGCAGTCAGATGGTGTGTAGCCTGCGTCGGCGCACTATGCTAGTTTGTTGATGTGACGGTGTTACGACATGTAGTTATAGCAACTGAAAAACTAAATATTTTCTTAAATTGAATGACCATAATAAGAGTGAGTGAAGTATACTGAACTTTGTGTTTGTGCTGTTTTTAAATCATAAATTAACACTTTGTTGTGCTGTTTTTGTTTTTTTTATATATATATATATATTTAAACACACCAGACCTTTCTGTGTGGAGTTTACATGTTCTCCTTGCGCCTGCGTGGGTTTTCTCCAGCTACTCTGGCTCCTCCCACCATCCAAACACATGCACTGATAGGTTAACAGGTTTATCTAAATCGCCCATACGTGTGAATGTGAGAGTGACCCATTGTAGCTGGATTAAACCCCCAGTGACCCCTGTGACCCTAGTGAGGATAAAGCGGGTTCAGATAATGAGACGAGATGTTGGCAAAACCAGCCTAGATGATATAAACCTGATGTAATCAATCGTAGCCCAATCTTCAACAGTGATAGCTCGACCAATCACCAAACACTGACGTCATATAGTTCCTATGGAACTAAAAACCTGCCTGTGAGTAGGAAGGAAAAAGGTTATAGGAACTCCAAAACATTTCTCCTAATGCAGAGGAAGAACACAAACAGTACTTTAGTTTTTGTCATATACACTGTATAATGACATTTGTCCTCTGTATTTAACCCATCCTTGATGCCATTGGGGCGACCAATGGCATCATATTAACTCATTAAGCAGTGTTAATAGAAGTAGAATTAGGTTGAGAAGGATGTAGAATGGAGGCTTGAGTATTTACAGAACGTATTTCCAAGGTGCAGAAAAAAACTACTTTTGACAACTCACAAAATTGCAGAAAACATTTGTAATAAATCAACTATAAAACACAAAGAAACTACAGGGACATGAAGTAGAAGTGCAAAATAATATCACTACAACTGTGGAGTGGAATAAAAAAAGGCCTACACCTCCAAATGCTGCTGCTGCTGCTGTTGGCTACCTCGCTGCGAACATTGTCATTTACATATTTTACAGATGATTAAAATGGCAAAATGCTGCATCCCAGCTGTTCCTGGATCAGTATCAGTTGTGATGAAGTGAATTAGCTGTTGTACAGCCCAGGTCTATAATGAGAGGGTCCAGCCTAAATCGGTTGTGGCTGATTGTTGGCTGAGGCTGTTGTCGAGCAGTTGGCATTTCTCTTATCTCTGTTGAAAGACAAACACACCATCATCCTATCACACACACACACACACACACACACACACATTCTGCTGCTTGGCGTCCTTATGTGTTTCCCTGCCTTTTATTTATGTGTTCACGCATGTGTATCTGCGTTGTGAGATGACAGATGCTGCAAAAGTGAGCTGACTGTCACCGTAGCAACTCAAGTGTGCTGTCACTTTGAGGCGCAGAGAACAGAAACAGATTTATTTATCTGCGCTGGTTTTACTGCCACTCTGTTTGTGCAACAACTACACTCACTAACCATCTGAAAGAAAGAAAGAACCATCAGAAAAAGAAAGAAGGAAGAGTACCTGTGAACATTAAATGGACTGTACTTATATACTTCACTTTATTCACCAGTTGGTGCCCAAAGCACTTTACAATTCACCCATTCACCCACTCACACACACATACACCAGTAGATGGCTGCTGCCAATACACTGGCACTGCCTGACCCCTGACCCCTGACCCTACTGGGTGACACTTAGGGTTCAGTGTTTTGCCCAAGGACACTTCGACAGCCAGAGACAGCTAGGACACGAACTACCAACCCTTTGATCATTGAACCAAACACTCGACCAACTGAGCCACAGCCGCCCTGAGTCTGAATTCTTAACCCTTTACCTGTTCTGAGGTGATTCATTGATTGGACGAACTAAAGACGAGTTCAAGATACAGTTAGTTTCAGTTTTAATAATTTATTCAGGTCACATGGAAAATACCAAAGCCAGTGCTGGTCTGGGTGGACCAGAACCCCACAGGACTCAGGCCCAAAAAGTACCAAATTCTGGGTCTGAATTGACAACATCTTTTTGGGTGAATCCACCCTGAACAAATGGGTTGGACTCTGCAACGTCATCTGATTTCACCTATTGACGTGTGTCGACCTCTGTTCATGTCCTAGTTAACTCAAAGATGTAAAATTCAAATGTATGCGTCTGTTCTCAAAACAATATCTCAGTTCACAAATGATCTCAACTTTGGTTTTATCACCTCACATGTGCTGGACTGTTAACCCTCAGAACAACACTATTACAACAGATATATTATAGGTAAAATGATGAAATTATATATATATATATATATATATATATATATATATATATTAGTGTTGCGCGGGCTACCCACTGGCCAGCGGATATCCGTGGGTGACCCGCAAGTCGGGCGGGCTGGGTCGCAGTATTAATACATATTGCGGATGCGGGTGGGGCGGGTCAGGGACGATCAATACCCGCTGAGGTGTGTGTGTGTGTGTGTGTGTGTGTGTGTGTGTGTGTGTGTGTATGTGTGTGTGTGCTCGGCTCGCGCATGTACAAGCCCGTCACTTCCTGTTTTGAATGCTTTTTTATCCCAACTTTTTGTTATTTGTTATTAGCGCCAAATCTCCCTGAACACTCAGAGATAAGAGTGAAAATGTGGGACTTGATCAGGGAGAAGATTAAAACAGGCGATGCGAAGGTTGTACGGAAACGTTGTATGTGTTGGCTTTATAGAGTGATGATGTGGGTGGAGTCTATTTTATGTGCTGGAGTGCATATTGAGACGTTAGAAAGGAGGCAAAAATTATGCTTCATGACTTTTAACATTAGAAGCACAAGGTAAAGATGCTGCGAATGTACTATGTGAGTTTAGAGACAAATTTAAGCTCGCGGGTTGATAGTGGGCGGGTTGGGTTTATCGATACGTGACATCATGCGGGTTGGGCGGGGCGGGCCGAGCCACGTCTTGGGTTTGGGCGGGGCGGATTTCTGTAAAACCCTCTAACCGCGCATCACTAATATATATATTAACAGTAATAATATATAAACTAACAATAACCAAATGGTGGAGTTCTGTTTCTGCTAGCGTTTGTGTGTTTGACTGTGTGCAACATAAGTGATAAAGTTAAGGACGTATTTAGTATTTAGTTCGACACCCCTGCTATAGAAGATGACAGTGTTTCCATGGTAACTACAAAGCCTCTGAACATTCAAATGGGTCACAACTAATGAGCATGAAAACATGAATAACTATTTTAACTGAAGTGATTCAATATACTCTTGTGGTTCAGAAGTTATTAAATATTTTAGATCAGTAGATGCTTTTGGGTTTTTTTATGGATTAAAGTTGAGGATTACTGGATGGAAAAACAGAAAACTGAAGAAAAGGGACTTTTTTTTCAGCTAAATCTATCATGAACTGAATATAAACCCAGTGTTTCCATCCATTGTCATTGATCCACCTCCATGGTTTGCAGTAAATTTCTTTGCAGAAATATGAGTGAATATTTCTATTGCACCATGGAAACAGTAATGAGGGGTTTATTGTTCTTCTTATATACTATGTGGAATGTTTTTGGACGTCTGCTGTGGCATGTGAAGAACAACCTCCTCCAGGACGCAATTACACCATGAAAATGCCAAGTTCTGCTCAAGATGCTTCTTTTTATGTGAAGTTTTGTTTGGGGAGGGACTCATCTGCTTATTCCACCAAAACAAGCCTTGACACAATCTTACAAATGCATCCTAACACTCTGCACCGATACAGAATTAGGAGAAATACGCAGAGGGATTTCTGACGGAACAATATCTATCTGCTGCACCAACACGAAGATAATGGAATGTGGAAATAATGGTTTATGGAAACAAATCTGTTTCATCAGATTTTGAATTTTTAAGATTTTAAGATTTGTTGTTTCAAATTAAATTAAATCCTTTGGTGCATGAATTATGAGAAGTTTAGTGGAGAATTCTTTCTCAAGTGTTTTTATTGCTTTTTTTTGGCATAAAAAACACAATCCACATGTTTACATGGTGTTTTTTAATACTAAATTATTCTGAATAAAGTCATTTGGAATTAAAGCTATTTCCTTTGTGTTTACATGGACAGGTTAATTCTGAATAAGTGTTTACATGGGAAACAGGTTTATTCTGCTCTAGTTAATTGGACCAGGGTTCATACACACTTTAACAAATACTTTTCAGCAAATTTCCATGACTACATACTCCTAAAAATGCAAGTCGACTTGAAACAATAAGAATAAAAAGTTAAAGTGTTGTGTTAAAGTTTACCCTCAGAGGTTTAACAATAAAATAAATTAACATTTATGTACACGTCCCAGTGAAGACACACTTTCCTGACATTTCTATTTAATTTGGGCAGATTTTAGTCCATCCCGACTTCATCACATGTGACATGCTCGATCCCAAGAAGTGGACGTTAAAGTTAACTCAATACTGCCACGGTTTTCACAGACATTTCAAAACCCCCAAAATAGGTGTCCCTACACTTTGTACCGTCTCATTCATGGGTATTCACACAAGATGTTCACAACTTTTAGTATGTACCAAACCAGCACACATATGAACAGCAATATGATGTTATAATGTGTAGCTGCCCCTGTGGCTTCTTTTCTGATGCTTGGTGTGAGTGATTGTTTTTTAAATTTTTTTCTCTTGTACACCGTATCATACACCGTACACCGTGAAAAACTGAAATGAAATAAACAATACATATTTAACACTGTCAGATTCATCAACTAATAAGCATCCCAATATAACATTCTCAGAATAAACAGTACATAAAAGAATAAAGCTTCCCTTAGCGTGTGCACCTTCCAACCAAACATCAGGAGCTACTAAGGTTCTACAGACACTGTCACCTCATCAATACTGTCAGTCCAAACCCGAACCAGGTACGTTCTTCCGTTTATATAGGTCACCTGGCCATCCAGGCACGGCATTACGTCATTAATTGACAATACATAAATAAAGAAATAATATAGCCTAGCTTAAACCAAAATATTGTATGAAAAAACAATTAATGGTCACAAAGGAACAAGAAAAACAAAACAAAACAAAACCCAAAAACAATAAATAAATAAATAAATAGGCACACTTTTCAGGGCCTGCTACATAATGTGTTTACCTCCACAACCAATGTTGGGTGAGATTACAAAGTCATGTGACAAAGGGCTCTTTATTAAGAGCTTAACACAGGAAGGAAGATGTAACACAAAGCTGTTCCAAAACTCCCATTCAATAATCCAAAATACAAGACGCCTTCACTGGAGCTGTGACCCAGCAGGTGTGGTTAACTGAGCGCTGGGTTTGGAGCAGGAGCACAGCCAGGGTAAAGTGACAAAGAGACAAAGAGAGCAGGAAAGAACAGAAGTTAAATAGAGTGAAGTGATGAGAACAGGTGTGTAAGAACTCAATGAGAACCAGGTGAAAAGAATGAGGGTAAAAGTGACAGAGTGCAGAAGAAATGACACAATATTGTTCAAATTAATCAAGTTTCCATTTCTATGAAGGAAACTAGTCCGGATTTGGTGATTTTCGTGGCCATCTTGAAAAATGGACGCCGTTTTGGATTTTCAAGTGGCCAATCGGTTGATTTCATGTGACGTCACATTGTTATAAAGTCAGCACGTGATGTTCAGATGGAGGACAGGAAGTGAAGCAGAGTGAGTTTCCCATCAAAATGTCGATGTTTATGTAGTTTACGGTTGCGACAATCGTTCTAACCAAGAGAAAGAAAGCGATTTTTTTTAGTCATTCAGAAAAGTGAGAAATGGAAAAAGCTCACTGAAAAACACTGTAAAAAGTGGATTTTAAATCTGCGTTTGCTTTTGGGAGGAGCAGACTCTGCTAATGCTAATGCTAATGCTAATGCTAATGTCCGTGTCTGCAGCGACCACTTCGTCAGAGGTATGTAATAAAGTTAACTTTTTTTTGTGGATGTGCTATATATCATTAGGTTAAATGTTCATTCACACTGTTGTAATATGGTTTAAATAGACACATCAACATGTGTTGCATGTTTGTTAACATTAGTCACTACTGTTAGCAGCTAGCAGCTAGCACCAAAACTAATGTAAACAAACACGCAAGACATGGTTACGTCGCAGTCACCCTTGTGAAGACCAAACCATAAGTATCGCTGAGCCTTTTGGTACCGAGGTTTTGGACCCACCCACTGACAAAGTCTCCAAACTTTTCCAGTCTTTCATCTGCTGTTGGTGCAGGAGGACGTCTGCAGGACCAGGTAGTTAGTAATATCCACAGCACAGACTGTTCAGTCAAAAACTCATTAATTTTCATCACGTCCAATAAATGTTTAACTAACTGTATGTATCTGTGTTTGGACACTGGAGCTAAATCTGTACAATAAACACTGTCTTCAATGGTTGTTTCCATAGCGACATAGTACATGGTTACTTCCTGCCTCCAGCTGAGGTCACATCATCATAGTCACATGACTGAAACCTACCTATTGTAAAGTGTACCATTGACAACCACTGTGCCAAAAGTGCTGCTTGTATCACCTTTTGTACAACTGTAGTAGAAAGCTGCTGTTATTGGACCCACTTTATGAATGTCAGTGTAATGGACGATGTTTAACCCACAAACAAATATACAAGAGAACAGCTGTGGAATAACTGTCCACTGGAGTGACCAGTATATGCATTAAAGCAGGGGTGTCAAACTGTGGTCCTCGAGGGCCGGTGTTCTGCATGTTTTAGATGTTTCCCTCTTCCATTACACCTGGAGGCCATTACATCATTATCAGTCTGATGAGGAGCTGATTATTAACTCTTTAAGTGTCAACGCTGATGTGTTCTGAATGGATGATTTTGTTTAAATATTCAGAAAAATTCAACAGTTTTACTTTATTTTGTGCATGGAAAAGGTGCCAAAAAGCAAAAGGTGTTTTTTTTTTAAATTTTATTTCACCATTTTTTTTTTAAATGCTGTGACCAAATGTCAATACTAGTTTTCTTTTTTAGTAATTTTGTAAATATTTATTAGTTTTTGTTCATTTTGTTTATTTTTCTACATTTTGGTTCTTTTAATTTTAATTTTTTTTATATTTCTTTGATTTTCTGCCATTTGTGTCTTTACTTTTCTCATTTTACCAGTTATTTTGTTAGTTCTCAGGAATTAAAGGGTTAAACTGAATCACATGGAAGAGGGAAATATCTAAAACATGTAGGACACCGGCCCTCGAGGACTGGAGTTTGACACCTGTGCATTAAAGGGTTAAACTACTCATATTGGGGGTTTAGTGAATATGAGTGGTTTTGACCCAAACAGAACACGAGGACCCCAGGAGGGTAAAGCTCATTGTATTTTCACCTCAATATTAGAATCTTTTGTTGTTAGTGAAAACAAAGTGAATTTTTGATGATAAAAATCAGGTTAGACGTTGACAGCTCTTCATAAAGCTTAGTACTGTAAAGTTTTTTAAACTTATTTCATTCCTTTGATGCTTCATTCCTCTACACATGGTATGGATTTGTCTTTGGTTATCCTGTGGTTTTTCACTATGCTCTGGTGATGTTATCTGGAAATATCGACATAAGATGCTCAGTTATTTATGTGCTCCTGCAGTGGAGTCCTGTGATCCCATCATCTGTTCACCCTGAAACAATACTTACCACCACCGGGACACGACAAAACCTGAGTTACGAGCAAAACGATATCTGCACAGACACCACAAGACTAATGCTGGTGTCCTCAGAACATGACAAACTAGAGTCTGCAGGCACTTTCACACCCAACTTATCTGTTCAGACTTTACTTTGATCTGAAGTGAAACTGCAGCTGCCAAACAGATTAAACACCTGAGTCTGGAATGGTTCAAACTATCAACTGATACCTGCAGTCATTAAAGAAGATATAGAATAGAATAGAATAGAATAGAATAGAATAGAATAGAATAGAATAGAATAGAATAGAATAGAATAGAGCATAGTGGTGCAGTAGTTAACACTGGTGCCTCACAGACAGAAGGTTGTTGGTTCTATTCCCACATCATTCTATTCCCAGGTACTCTGGCTCCTCCCACCATCCAAACACATGCACTGATAGGTTAACTCGTACTCGTCATCTGAACCCACTTCATCCTCACTAGGGTCACAGGGGTCACTGGGGGTCTTCTACAGCTCCAATGGGTGAAGGCGGGGTCAGAGGTCACCCTGTATGAGTCTCCAGTTCATCTCAGGGCTGAACATATATAGACAAACATTTACCGTCACATTCACACCTATGGGTGATTTAGATTAACTAGTTAACTAGTTAACCAGTTAACCTATCAGTGCATGTGTTTGGATGGTGGGAGGAGCCAGAGTACCTGGAAACCCCCCCCACCCCCCCCCCCACACACACAAGGAGAACATGTAAACTCCACACAGAAAGGTCTGGTGTGGGAATAGAACCAGGGACCGTCTTGCTCTGAGGCACATGTGCTAACCACTGCACCACCGTGCCGCCCCTGATAGGTTAACTGGTTAACTGGTTAACTGGTTAATCTAAATCACCCATAGGTGAATGTGACAGTGATTGTTTGTCTATATATGTTCAGTCCTGAGATGAACTGGAGACTCATACAGGGTGACCTCTGACCCTGCCTTCACCCACTGTAGCTGGATTAGGCCCCCAGTGACCCTAGTGAGGATAAAGTGGGTTCAAACGATGGGATGAGATGAGAACATGTCTGGGTTTACTATTGGGCCTATGGGGATCACGACTAGAATAAAAGTGTATTGTTGAAACCCTTTTACCTCCGCCAAGGAGGTATTACACTTCTGGTCCGTCCGTCTGTCTGTCTATCAGCAGGATTACACAAAACGTTCTGGACAGATTTTGATGAAACTTTCATGAATGATAGATAATGGGTCGAGGAAAAATGTCTGCTGTCTCTGACTGCCTTGTTATTGTTGCTTTGTACGTTCAAAGAAGGAAGTCAGAGACAGCAGACCAACACTAAGGCTTGATACGTCGTCATATGACATAAATATGACGTGATGGAGCCATAGGTGTTGACCCATCTGATGTCTGAAGGTTAGGGGTCAAAGGTTAGGGTTATAGGTGTTGATCCATCTGACGTCTGAAGGTTAGGGGTCAAAGGTTAGGGTTATAGGTGTTGATCCATCTGATGTCTGAAGGTTAGGGGTCAAAGGTTAGGGTTATAGGTGTTGACCCATCTGACGTCTGAAGGTTAGGGGTCAAAGGTTAGGGTTATAGGTGTTGACCCATCTGATGTCTGAAGGTTAGGGGTCAAAGGTTAGGGTTATAGGTGTTAACCCATCTGATGACTGAAGGTTAGGGGTCAAAGGTTAGGGTTATAGATGTTGACCCATCTGATGACTGAAGGTTAGGGGTCAAAGGTTAGGGTTATAGGTGTTGACCCATCTGATGTATGAAGGTTAGGGGTCAAAGGTTAGGGTTATAGGTGTTGATCCATCTGACGTCTGAAGGTTAGGGGTCAAAGGTTAGGGTTATAGGTGTTGATCAATCTGATGTCTGAAGGTTAGGGGTCAAAGGTTAGGGTTATAGGTGTTGACCCATCTGACGTCTGAAGGTTAGGGGTCAAAGGTTAGGGTTATAGGTGTTGACCCATCTGATGTCTGAAGGTTAGGGGTCAAAGGTTAGGGTTATAGGTGTTGATTCTATCTTGTCTAAATCCTGAGATATTACCACTGATGTGTTTAGATGTTGACCTTTAGTGCGACTTTGACCTTTGACCTTCATTGCTTGAAATGTAATGGGTTCTTCCTTGACCCATTATCTATCATTCCTGAAAGTTTCATCAAAATCTTTTTGGAACATTTGTGTAATCCTGCTGACAGACAGACAGACAGACAGACATACATGGAGCCATATTAAATACCTCCTTGGCAGGGGTAATAACAGTAACAGTAATTTGAGGGGGGGTACTTTTGAGTTCTGTTAAGGTAGGCTCAATATCCCACCCTTTGAAAACTCCTGTTATATTATTTCATATAACATCATAATCCTCCAAAAACCCACAGAAAAAAACAACTAAACTAATGTGATGCTTTTAGATCAGATCAGAAACTTTACATTTTCTTCTTCGCCTGAAAATATTGCAGTATTTGACTCTATACCAGCTGATATAAACACTAGTCCATGTTTTGCTTTACATACAGCTGCAGTGTTTCCATCATCCCGCTAATTAGTCCCAACTGAGGTTTACAATGAACAAAAGTTTGTCACCAACATAACTCTGAGGCATCTGTCTAAATAAAAACTCACTGCATGTTGGTGTTCAGAAGCTTTTAACTGACAGATTTATGCTAATGTGATTTTTTTATGTTTTCCGTTGCAGCAAATCAACATATCACACCAACTAGTGCCGAATAAACACTGAATATTTCAATGTAAACAGACGTGAACATATGGGAAGGATATAAATAGTCACAATAAATGTTAGTGCAGTAGGAACATTTTGACAGGACTGTTATTGAGTCTTAATTAATTCCCTCTTTAATATAGAATGAACTCAAGCTGATCCTACGATGGGAAAACATCCTAGTGATGGACTGATATGGATGTTTTTTTGGGGGCAGATACTGATTTTTTTATTGACCGTATTTTCTGGATTATAGGCCGCACTTATAAGACTTAAATTTTCTTCAAAAACCACAGAGCATCTTATATATGGATTAATACTGGTAACAGGAATTTTGACTGTCACATAAATTTGACTTTTTATCTCACAATTTTTTTCTTTTTATATCATAATTCTGGCTTTTTATCTCATGATTTAGATTTTTTTATATCATAATTTTGTCCTTTTATATAATAATTTTGGCTTTTTATATCATAATTTTGGCTTTTTATCTCATGATTTTGACTTTTTATATCATAATTTTGGCTTTTTATCTCATGATTTTGACTTTTTATCTCATGATTTTGACTTTTTATCTCATGATTTTGGCTTTTTATCTCATGATTTTGACTTTTTATCTCATGATTTTGACTTTTTATCTCATGATTTTGACTTTTTATATCATAATTTTGGCTTTTTATCTCATGATTTTGACTTTATATCATGATTTTGACTTTTTATATCATAATTTTGACTTTTTATATCATAATTTTGCCTTTTTGTATAATAATTTTGGCTTTTTATCTCATGATTTTGACTTTTTATCTCATAATTTTGACTTTTTATCTCATGATTTTGATTTTGATTTCACAATTTTAACTTCACTTAGTACATCATGTAACAAAATAATGAATTTCCAGAGCGTCTAACTCTACAATCGACTATTTAGGTCTTCCTTCTCAGACGTCTTACAGTACAAATACAGAGGTCCATGTGTCAAGGGGATGATGTAGTGTGAAGGACCCAAATGCGGACACCACAACTTCACAAAAGCTCTTTATTTCGAGCTCGGACAAAACACAGATAAAACACAATAGAAACAGAAAGCTGTTTCCACAACACACATCTAAGTCAACATGAATGGAGCAGCAATCCTGGTCCTGGAGACCTAGAGCTAAAGTCTACTATTGACGTAAGGAAAGGGGACGAACGGACAGAGAGGAGAAGATAGAACTTAAATAAGGTGAAGAGATGAGGACAGGTGTGAAAGGAAACAGGTGAAATGAATGAGGTGAAAGGTGACACCATGTGTGTAGATCAGTAACTGTGGACACACTATCTGAGGACATGAAGACCTGAGGACACTTGGGTTTGTCTTTAGGGACCCTCTACTTACTACCACTGAAGTGTGATGTTGTTTAGAACTTTAGCAGAGTTAGTCTGAACATAGAGTTTCATCTGTGTAAAAAGACACGTCCTAATCACTTCCATGTTAACACAGTTTGGCTCAAAACAGCAAAATCACAATTTGTCAGTGTTCGTCCAAATGGTGTGATTTTGATGTCAACTATATGTACTAACAATCATCTAAAAAATTAGCTAAACTGATTTTTACTCTGGATAATCCCTTTAACTTTACAAATATAACAAAGCATACCTCCAAATAAGAATGTCACAAAAGGTATATAATACAAATGTCATCTGGATTTACTTAGTCAGTGTGAAACCTGGGCCTGTTTAAAACACCAAAAGCTAATATTTTTGCAGGAAGTGAAGAAAAACTTGTACAAATCTTCCTCATCAGCTGCCAGTGCATCAGTAGCGTGTGCCGTCATATGGATCTATTACCACGCTGAACCAATGAGATGAAATTGGATCATTTTCCACGGTTCACCTGATGATTTGTCACGGCAGACTTTATGTGCCGTAGCACACTGCTTTGGGAACACTGTTCTAAATCATATCTGAGAGAAGGTCGCAGGGACGTGTATATACTCTGATATATGCAGTGCAACTTCAAAAATTTGAATATCCTTAAAAAGTGCATGTATGACCTTTGACCTTTTGTAATATTGATCATTTTCTTATATGTATATATGTGTCAGTGTGTGTAATATTATGATAATATATCCAGTATTGATTAAACAGTGTTACACAAGTTAATTTTGTGACATGTCACCTTTGACCTCCAGAGATCTGAAAAACTATTGGTCGCCGGTGATAACATCAATTATGATAATTGTAGAAATCTTCATTCCGTGTTGTGTGGTACTAATCTGAAAGTTCTGTGACCCTCTGGTCTTGAGTTAGAACTGATAATGTGATAATTGTGACCTTAACCTTTGACCTTTACTCGAATGGATCATTGCATCTGATGTGCATTAGCTATATGTATATGTCCATGTAATTTCATGGTGATATCTACAGTATTCATTCAGTTATAGCATGATATGTCTCTGCACACACACACACACACACACACACACACACACACACACACAAGGTGATTACCATAATCTCACACAGCCAAAGTTTGTGAGCTCCATTTCCTCCTCCAATCTGAACGCTGTGACCTGTGGGTTACAAACACAGAACCCACACCGCCGCTCACATCTCCACCATGTCGAAAAGGTCAGAGGTCATTTTCATTTCAGCAACTTTTGTCTCAACATTTATTTTCCCATTTCTCCAGTGAAAACAAAAAGGACATGATGGGGCATTCAGGTGCAATTTTCAAGTTTTGTAAGTAATATTTACCATCATTCCCATCGCGCATGAAGGCAGCATATAATAGACAAAGCTTGGACAAGACCCTGAACTCCAGGGATCCTGGGAAATCAACTTCCTGTGAAGATCAGACCGAAAACAGAAGGTACCAAAAGGTCACAGACCAGGATTCCAACGGCAACAGGATAAACATGAAGCATTCTCACGGGATAGAAAAGACTCCTCGTTCACCCAGTCACATGACTATGTTTTCATACTTAATATTTCTTAGGCTCAGCCATCGCCATGACAACAGCACAAGGGCTTTTTTTATATGTACATAGCAACTCAATCATCTATACCAGGGGTCCCTGATGAAACAAAAATATATTTATCCATATACTGACTATTAATATATTACTGCCTGAAACTGAACCAAAAAATATATGTAGATAATATACAGAAAAATATATTGTGTTAATATATCACAACATAGATAGAAGTACATAAGGAATTAATGCTTTCCATATATTGAGACATATATGGCAATATTTGTACTCATATATGTAATATATATTTAGTAATACACTAAATATATATGGATGTACACATACATACACACACACACACATATATATATATACACAGCCTTCTCTACACAGCTGTAGGCTGTGTAGAGAAGCCCCTGAAACAGTCCAGCACATCACAGCAGGGTGTAAGATGCTGGCAGGCAAGGCATACATGATGGAGAGACATAACCAGGTAGAGGACATACTGTACAGGAACATCTGTAAAGAGTATGGACTGGAGGTCCCAGGGTCAAGATGGGAGAACCCCCCAAAGGTGACAGAGAACAAACAGGCCAAGATCCTGTGGGACTTCCAGATCCAGACTGACAAGATGGTGATGGCCAATCAGCCTGACATAGTGGTGGTGGATAAACATGAGAAGACAGTGGTGGTGATAGATGTAGCAGTCCCCAGTGATAGCAACATGAGAAAGAAAGAACATGAGAAGAGAAGAGAAATACCAAGGGCTGAAAGAGGAGTTAGAGAAAATGTGGAGTGTGAAGGCAACAGTGGTACCAGTAGTGATGGGGGCACTAGGGGCAGTGACCCCCAAGCTGGGAGAATGGCTCCAGCAGATACCAGGAACAACATCAGAGACCTCTGTACAAAAGAGAACATTGTTAGGAACAGCTAAGATCCTGCGCAGAACCCTCAGGTGGGAGGGGCCTCTGGTAGAGGACCCAAGCCTGAAGGAGACACCGCCCACGTGGGGCGAGAGGAACCTTTTTTTTTTATACATATATATACTTATATACACATATATAAATACATATATATATATATATATATATATATATATATATATATATATATATATATATATATATTTCACCCACTTCCACAACACGTTAGTAGCAAGCAATGTCCCATTTTCTACAGGCTATGCACTAGTTATATAATTAGTTATAATAGTTGTTTTCACACTGACAACCACTAGAGAGCACTGTTGAGCATGAGCATGTTGTTTATGCTACAGTTATCTGAGTAACTGTTCATATGTTACGTTAACATACCAGACACGTTCTCAGTTCACTGTTTATGTATCTTAGCCTAGCCGTGCTAGCATCAGTAAATCTAATGTTTTATCGTAGTAGTCTAGTTTCGCTCAATGTAACGTTTGTTTAGATTTCCCTGAAACTGGTCGACCAATCACAGTGAAGTATAGAGTCAGAGGGCAGGCCTAACAAAGTGACGCTGCAATGATTTCTAGAAAAACAACCATAGACAACAGGTGTAGATTTCCTTTTATCACAGATGAGTGAAGAATGTGAGGAAACGTCAACAATCTTTAAATTCTTTTTACAGAAGCGACAACAGTCGTTCAGCTCCATAATCCACCATTTTCTTTAGTCATTCCGAACTTTCTCCAGACTCCTCCGTCAACTTTCAGTCGCTCTAACTACGTCATCCTAAAGATTACACTGATTGGTTGTAGTACCGTCCTATTGCATACAGAGGATTTGAAAGACAACCTTTTAGCCCCGCCTCCCCTGACTATGAAGCACCACTAGACCCATACATGCAGTGTTGGGAAAGTTCACCTTGTTTAGGAACTAGTTCAAAGTTCGGTTCAAGTTATCAATATGAATTAGTTCAGTTCATCGTTCATTCTTCCAAATTATGAACTAGAAGTTCATGGATGCCAAAATCAACTTTTTCGTTCTTTTTTGTGTTATTATTGTAAACTTATTATTAACCGTTCCTGACGTTATTCTGACCGTAGTCAGGAAATCAGGGGAAAATGCCGCCCCTCCAGGGCGGAAGTAAGTACCTTACCCCAGGGTTAACTTCCCTCTGCAGGTTCTTAGAACACAAGGAGTGGTTTCAGTGAGCTTCGTTTTCAATGTTTATTTACAAGAACGGGACAACACCTGCTCCAGTCGCTGGTCACACTCTGTACATTTAACTCTTTTACTCCGCTCCCAAAAGCTCTCTGCACCCCTCTCTCTCTCTCTCTCGCTCTCTCTCTCTCGCTGCCCCGCCCACAACACTTCTCATTGTCTATTCCACAACATTATGTTTCCAACATTAGTTCAGAATAATACAAAAATGACATCTATGATAATGCTGTGTTTTGATCCCATTTTATTCCTTATAGGACTCAATAATTACAACGTGATAAGAACGAAATATGAACTAAATAAGAGCACAGTTCAATAAATGCCAGAATAACCGCGTTCACAACTTCCCGTTCATTTGGCAAAAGTGAACGAGTCGTTCACGTTCGTCAAAAATATGATATAGTTCGTGAACGATCGTTCAATGAACTTGTTCAGGTACAACACTGCTTACATGGAATGAACAGTGATAGCACTGCTAGGCTACATGCATCATGTAACGTTAACGGAATATGTTACATTAGCATACCGTACACCTATCCAGCCTGTTGTTCTCTATTTTTTATTTTAAATTGTATTTCAAGATGAAACCCTAACCCTACAACTGTGGGATAATGGGAGGAGGGGGCTTCTGATGTAAAGCACTGTGCTACATTCACCATGTATGAAAAGTGCTATAGAAATAAAGTTTGATTGATTGATTGACGTATAGTCTAGAAAATACGGTAACATATTATTATAATTTCTACATTTCACAAAGTCATCCAAAGAGCCAGACCTGACCGGACCCTTTTAGCGGGCCAGATTTGGTCCCCGGGCCACATGTTTGACACCTGTGATCTATACAAAGACATTTGTTTCCATGTGACACAGTGGGTTTTCATGTGACACTTGGATGCGGTTGAAGTGACGGTGAATGTAATCAGAAGAAGTCACTGCACATTGTTTGCTGCTGCGCCAAACGCCATGACGACGGGACAGAAATAGATCCAGCCACTTAGGAAAATGCAAACATTAGCAAAGCTGAGAAACCTCTGCCTGATGTGAGCACCGACATGACAAAGAAGAAGAAGAAGGCGCTCCGTTACATAACAACAATGCATATTTATTTTCCAACTGTACTATATTGTACTATAGAATGTCCCTGAAGCTAAGCCCCCCCCCTTGATGGTAACGCTCATATATTCAGGCTATAGTGGTTCTGTTCCCTTTCACAGACTGCTGTGTAGGAGTCAAATTATAGTGAGCTGATCCAGTGTGGCAGCGCTGTGAAGGCTTGAGTGGAGAAGAGAGAGAGAGGGAGAGAGAGAGGAGAGGGAGAGAGAGGAGAGGGAGAGAGAGGGGGGAGAGAGAGGAGAGGGAGAGATAGATAGATAGAGAGGAGAGGGAGAGATAGATAGATAGAGAGGAGAGGGAGAGAGAGAGAGGAGAGGGAGAGAGAGAGGAGAGGGAGAGAGAGGAGAGGGAGAGAGAGGAGAGGGAGAGAGAGGAGAGGGAGAGAGAGGAGAGAGAGGAGAGGGAGAGATAGAGAGAGGAGAGGGAGAGAGACATAGAGAGAGAGAGAGGAAGAGAGAGAGGAGAAGGAGAGATAGAGAGGGAGAGAGAGAGAGAGAGAAAGAGGGAGAGAGAGGAGAGGGAGAGAGAGGGGGGGAGAGAGAGGAGAGGGAGAGAGACATAGAGAGAGAGAGAGGAAGAGAGAGAGGAGAAGGAGAGATAGAGAGGGAGAGAGAGAGAGAGAGAGAGAGAGAGAGAGAGAGGGAGAGAGAGAGAGAGAGAGAGAGAGAGAGAGAGAGAGAGAGAGAGAGAGGGGGAGAGAGAGGAAGAGAGAGAGGAGAGGGAGAGAGAGAGAGAGAGAGAGAGAGAGAGAGAGAGAGGGAGAGAGAGGAGAGGGAGAGAGAGAGAGAGAGAGGAGAGGGAGAGATATGTGAGGAGTGGGAGAAGAAGTGGGCTAAGTTAATGGATGGAGGATATTACATGAGGGGATAATAAGAGGGAGGGCCTGCTTAATGAGGGGGGGGTAGTTGTGTGGAGCAGCAGCTCTATTACAGAGGGGATGTGGGGACATTATAATCCCTGTGGCCTCATAAGTAATTACTATGTGATAGAGAGTGTGAACAGGAAGACCTATCTACTGTCAGCAAAATTGGAATGAACTCCCTAACGGTTGTTCCAGCGCTCCACGCTTTAATGTGTGTGGGTTTGTGTTCTTCTGCCCCTTCTGAGGCTCCAGCCGTCGACTTTGAGAGCATAATAAGGGTCGACTTTTCCTTCAAAGACAAGAGAGAGCGAGCGGCTTTAAACGAATGACTGAACGTGTTATTTTGTGCATATATAAAAAAAACACACAAACAATCACTGACAAATACTAATGCCCCGAGCAAATACACAACATAAACAAAACAAAAGTACGATTGTGTGAAAGAGATACTATTTTAGTGCTGAATGGACACACACACACACACATAGGTATACACACACACACACACACTTTCACACTCTCTCACACACACATACACACACACACACACACACACACACACACACACACACACACACAGTGTTAATATGTGACCCTCCAGCACAAACCCAGTGGTTCAGTCGCAGCAGTATTTCTAGCTATGGCCTCAAAATGATCGAATTTAAAGTTTATTAATAAAATCCCAGTAAAATGTCTCCTGAACACTTCTAACTATGAGTGTTTGTTAAATTCCTAGCGTAACTTCTTCAAATCATGTCTTTTATGAAGAACAACAACTGACTCTGACAGTAATTAACCCTTGTGCGGTCCTTCGTAAAAGGCACACTGGCTGTGTCCTACAATCGGGTCTTAAAAACCCAGATTCCAAAGTTCAGTTCCATAGACTCATCACCCCACCCCCCAAGGATATATTACTGTTTTCAGTAGTAAGCAATGGCATCCTACAGTACGTATAAAAAGGTACATTTGTGAACCACCGGGTCTCTTTGACCCGAAGGACCGCACAAGGGTTAAGTCTAAAACTAAGACAAATCGACTCCAAACACGACTTTCCTTGGCGCTGGCGTTAGGTATTTCCTCGTCATGTTTGGTACCGTTGGAAAGATGGGGATTCCCTCTAGACAACCCTTAAATAGAAATCTACAGAATTATAGATTTGAACCAATGGGAGGCCTCAGAACAAAGCCTTCTGCACTAAACTAAAGCCCTTGTTGCTATGGCGATGTTGAAAAACAACCTCTGATTAGTTGAATTAGTGTCACACAAACATTTTTAATAAACTTTAAGACAAATATAAAATATGAATTTATGAAATTTGACCCAAGTGACTGGTTTTGTGCTGGAGGGTCACATATAATATTTCCTGTACTAGAGAAAAATAAAAATGAAAAAAATAAATAAATAAATTGGTGAAAAAAATCTGATTTTATTTTTAGGCCATATGGTCCAGCCCTACATACACTGAAAAAAGTTAAACATTAAATCAACTTAAAAAAATCTACTTCAATTTTGACTTTTAATCTCATAATTAGGTGAGTGAACCAAATTAAATTCACTCAACGAGGTGCTTCTATGTGTGACCTTTTGAAGAAGAATTTTTAAGTTGATTCAATGTTTTATTTTTTTCAGTGTATATGACATGTAACACAGATGAATACATATTTATTAACCTCATCTTTTAGTTTGACTACAGTTTATCATTAAACTGATAATTGACAGAAGTTGAAGGAACACATAAGTGCTTAAACACCTTCCTTCTAAAAGACAGTTTGTGTTAAAGAAACAAGAACATACACAGCAGTTAAACAAGTGAAACAGTAATACACACAGAGGACAAAAAAAAACAACACTAAAAAAACCTGGAACCGTCCTTTCTTATTGTTTAAAAAATGGCTGCACTCAGCACAGCCAAAAATAAGCCTGAATAGAAACAGCAAAACAAAAACGGTGATAAATTTTAATTGTGTGTCTGGCGGCAGTGTTGACAGGACAAATGAACAGGCAGTGTAGAGCATGCTAAAGTGTGTGTGTGTGTGTGTGTGTGTGTGTATGTGTGTATATATATATATATATGTGTATGTGTGTGTGTGTGTATATGTGTGTGTGTGTGTGTGTGTGTATGTGTATATATATATATATGTGTATGTGTGTGTGTGTGTATATGTGTGTGTGTGTGTGTGTGTGTGTATGTGTGTATATATATATATATATGTGTATGTGTGTGTGTGTGTATATGTGTGTGTGTGTGTGTGTATGTGTGTATATATATATATATGTGTATGTGTGTGTGTGTGTATATGTGTGTGTGTGTGTGTGTGTGTATGTGTGTATATATATATATATATGTGTATGTGTGTGTGTGTGTATATGTGTGTGTGTGTGTGTGTATGTGTGTATATATATATATATGTGTATGTGTGTGTGTGTGTATATGTGTGTGTGTGTGTGTGTATGTGTGTATATATATATATATATGTGTATGTGTGTGTGTGTGTATATGTGTGTGTGTGTGTGTGTATGTGTGTATATATATATATATGTGTATGTGTGTGTGTGTGTATATGTGTGTGTGTGTGTGTGTGAGGTGGATGAAAGTTGTACCTTCTGTGATAAATGCTGTTGAACTCACATCCTTGTGATCATCACCAGAGGAAACATGCACTAGTTCATTCTTCTGTTGACCTGGAAACACACAATGTTAAAGTTAATGAAGGAGTAGAAATGACTGCACTACTGTTGTGGAATAACTGTGTTTAGAGTCACATAATATAATGTAATATATATAGTATATACATACACAGGTATATTCTACTGAGACCCAACAATGCACAGCTGGACCTCTGTGGTGGACAAGAGTTTTACAAATTTATTTAAAAATAAATGAATAAAAAAATGTCCACTGAAAAGGACATGTTTTATAAAGAAAAAACAAAAGAAAATTAATGTAAAATGACAAAAATGTGGTTACTTAATGGGTTTCAGGAGGATATATATATATATATATATATATATATATATATATATGGATACCCCAATTTATGAAATTAATTTGTTCCAGAGGTGGTTTTGTAACATGATTTATTTCGTACAGTTGTATTTGTCTAGCCTGGCTGTCATCGACCCTCGTGTGTTTCACACATGCGTCTGTTAAACCAAATGGTGGATGTACCAATCAGGATCACTGGGCGTGGTTTTAACAGTTATGACGTAACATACAGTAGTACACACAGTAGTACACATAGTAGTAACAGTAATAAGTTTATTTATTTTTTTGCTTGACACACAAACTAAAAATCTAAAAAAGTCTTGTTCATTTTTTGCATTTAAAATGATGTATAAATCTGCCATAGTAAAATACATAAGGTTAAATAAGTGAACATTTAGACATAATGTATAAATTAAAAGACTATCATGATTAGGAGATATTATCATATCTATTAAATACTGTATTTGTAGTAAATTTAAAGTGAATATAAATATACTTTATATTAAAAACAGCTGATTATACAAATGGGACTGTGTGAGGTGAAATACAAAAAAATATGTATGTAAATAGTTTGTATGGAAGCTTTGTCTTAATGGTAGATAGACA